>JAJOOO010010943.1:0-55385 GCA_029582685.1 Solanum piurae
TTTATAACACCTATGAGTTACTGTTGTCATGTTGCCAATCTTGGCCCATTTGTAGTCTTGTTCTCATAACCCCATAATAACTTTCGTATAACATATAACAATCTCATGGAACTTGATATGTTCTTCCAAATAAACTTGAAAAGTTAACTCGAATTTTATAAGGATAACCTAACCTTGTTGATATTCATAACAAGTTTAAGGTGACTTACTTAGTTCCTAACTTGGTTCCTAGATAATTTATAAAAGAAATATTTCAAAAACCAAGTGTTCTAATAGTTTACATTTAAATTATATTTGAGAGTTTTGAAGGTCGTGAGCTACTTTAAAGTTTTTCTTTAATAATAACCTTAGTGGAGAAAGAGGGCTGGTCACAAGTAGTAAGGGTCTCGCGTGACATTTTAATTCACATCACCCAAGGAAGAATACGAATTCATACGTGCATACATATAATCAAGGAAACTGATAAAATGACATGTAGATGTCGAACACTCTATTTATCCGAACGAGTGAAATATCAAAATAACAGAATCATGAAAATAATTAAGTTGTGATCCCAATGCCTTTCACTAAAGGTCTTTCTAGCCAGAGAATAGTAAAATATCACATTCGGCGTTTTAGGAATTTCCCAGAAGTGGTGTTAAAATGAGGGACGTAGCTTCGCCTTAACATACCTTTTCAATGAACGCTCAAATGGCCGTAGCTTCTTCACGAAAGTTGTTCCTTACGTACTAAACTTCGCAAACACTATATATACACAGCTGGTACACACATATAAACAGTTCATAATTGTTCTCAAATCGGCAGATTTGCCAAATGACCTCAACTTGACGAAATATCCGTAGAACTTCATAAAAACAATCATAAAAGAGTCCCGAGATGATTACCTTAGTTAACCAAGTGTAAACCTTGAAGAAACTCCAATAACTACAAATTTATATCTTCAAAAACTTGCTCCAAACACAGCTAATAGAAGGGGAAAACAATTACCACGTGTAAAGATCACGTTTCTAGGCACGGGGGAAATCTTTAATGGTAGAAATCGTCGAAAACTTACCTTCATCATGAAAGTACTCCATAGGAACCTTCTCTTAAGCTTTATTTCTGGTTTGGAAGTAAAATGAAATGTTTTCATGGCTTAAAACGTTGAGTAAGCCGACATACCACATTTTTAACCCGACCCGGATTCTGCCCCGGCAGTCCGTAGTAAAACCTCATAACTTTTTACTCCGATGTCGGTTGGATACGGGATTTTGTGCGTTGCAAACTAGACTCGTAGGCCTTCGATTTAATGGGTGATAGGTCTTCTAACTCTTTATATATTGGGAGAAAACATCCAAGACATTTGACCCAAAGTTAAGAAAATATTATTAGAGAAACTTCGATAACTATTGCCGACTTTAGTTTCACTAATTTTCTTGACTTCCAAACTTAACATACGACCCTTATGCTATTATAATACCTCATAACACACTATTCTTATCATGTTTTACACTCATAGGCTTATCCACAAGGTATGGGACAAGTTAAACCTTTCAAACGGGCGAAGTTCTACCCGAGCCATTTCTTTTCTCACGAACTTTGTTTGAGGGGTTCCTTTGACCTAAAACTTTAGTTTAGTTCCTTGATATTGCCACCTACTTGAAATATTAATATCCAATGTACGATACAAAGTCATATACACCTCATATACCCATGCCATACTACGCCACATATATTATGTATGATTATAGAAAAACTACGGGATCTTACAGTTCGTTACTCATTACTTTAAAGAAAGAACAAATCCTTTTTCCATTAATCAATATGCAGTCCTTCTTACATGCATCACATGCTTCATTCTCGCATTTCATCTCCTCCATATACAGAGGATGCTTCCCCAACAGTTTCTAAATCCTACGAAGTATATGAAAATACCAAGTAGAAGCTTACATTAAGAAAAATAACACTAATATAAACAACAGATGAAATGGTAGCAAAATATATTAAGATGTCAAAAATTAAATGATTTGTAACACAATCTAGGAACCTTATCAAGATTCAATTTGATAGTCTGTCTTCCTTTTGCAAATTCTCTCGACAACCTTTGTATTTTCAATTATGCTGGTTTGCTTGTAATAATTATGTTGTATGCTTGTAAATGATGTTGTTCATGAATCATGGTTGACAATTATGCTTGTATTCTTGTAATTAGCTACTTCTAATAACCCTGCAACCTTTTTCACTGTAACCCTGCTTGAATTTCCATTCCGTTCTGGATTACTTGCCCAACGAGCACATCATAAGTTTTCTCCAATGCCTGACAACATACAACTGAATATAAGAATATATTTGAGTGAATGTGCAAGTACCGTCTAAGTCAGTGATCTCTAAAAGAACTTTAGGGTCTTAATATGGTAAACAAGTGAACTTTCCGCTTGTGTGCAGAAGTAAAATCATGTTCTGCTTCAACATACACCTTTCCGTAATAGCTGGCTTTACAATATTGGAATTAACATTGACAATGAGTAGTACTTCCATATCTCGTACTGGCAAATAGTCAGAAACATTTTGAATGAGAATCTAACCAACTGAAGATAAATAGACATTGCACTCTAGAAATTTCTCTTCTGTATTTCTGATCATTGTAACTTTGATCTGTACTTCCACATCTCTTCTGTATTTTGAAGAAAATAGAGGTTAGTGGTTAAAAGTATCAGCACTTCTTGGAAGCCATCCATTTAACGCATTGACAACAGCTGCAACTAGTTCACCTTCTATGCTTTTTGGTACTCCTCTGTTGAGTCGTGGATTCGGGTTTTGTCTCCTGGTGTGAAGGATTTCTTCCTTCTCTTCTGCCACAAGTGTCTCAACTACATCTTAGTATTGTTTTACATTCAAACAACAACACAAACTAATTCTTCTTTCCTAAATCTTTGGTTACATACCAAGAAAAAAAACATTTTTACAAATAAGTATGTGAACTCAAATCACAAATCAAAGGCGCTGACTTCATAAAAGCAATAATAGTTGTAAACAAAGACGTGGTCCCCTGCCAAAGATTGATGAGAAGTCACTTCTCAGAAGTGTCTTAGCAATTTCCTACAAATAATATTGCAATGTAGCTCACTAGGGAGAGTAAGACAAACTCAGTTTTGTTTGGTATAGGAACTTCATAGATGTGTAGATTTAAGATCCAGTGTATTTGGTACCACGGAAAATATTTTTCGAAAAATAAATTATTTTTTTGAATACTATTCTCTTGAAAAATTATTTCCAATATTAAGTTGGTCAGAAGAATTTCTTTTTGAAAAATATCTATATTAAGTTTGTCTTATTTTCTCTTAAATCATCTCCTCTCCTTCATCTTCTATCTAAGGTAAGCTCCCTATGTATGAATTGTTTCTAACGATTCTCAATCTCTAATCATGAATTCCTAACAAGATTCTAACATTAAATCCTCTTCCCATATCTAGTGAAACAAGAACTCATCTCAAGGTTCAAGAAGGGATTTTGAGATTCCTCTTCAATGTTAGAGTTTCAATCCGAGTGATTCAAGGATCAAGGTATGTGATATTCCATCAATGGGTACTCTT
The DNA here is from genome assembly GCA_029582685.1 of Solanum piurae. Classification (NCBI taxonomy): domain Eukaryota; kingdom Viridiplantae; phylum Streptophyta; class Magnoliopsida; order Solanales; family Solanaceae; genus Solanum; species Solanum piurae. The sequence continues at coordinate 3,573 of JAJOOO010010943.1, forward strand.
TAACCCATTGAATCCCAAAGTAAACACTGTTCTCCAGTTATGTACTTCTACAGAGTTTCTATGAAAAGTATGGACTTCCTTATATTTCAATAACTTCTCATGGATAGTCTATGAATACATATTTCCCATATATTTATATGTTTATATCTTTATATAGGCATATTTCATGAACTCTCAGAATATAGAAATCCATGCCCTTGGACTTGTGCTATTTATTTTCCTATTCCGTTCATAATATATAAATTGTCATGATTAGTTGTACTTTTCGGAGTGGTAAGTTATGAACACCCGATCCCTTAGTATTCCATAAATTTGTAGTTTTATACTCAATCTTCAGTTCCAGATGTTTAAAGATGATTTAAGATAAAGTGTCTATCATTGAATCTAAGATTTTAGTAGTATTTAGCTACTCAGTTTATCAACATAATTAGTCGGGAGTATTTCTTAATACCAAGCGGATACCGGGATGAAGGCTCATCCATCAGTTTGTTTGAGACCTTTAGTAGCAAACCCTAAGTCCAGAACTACGTTTTATCATAGGTACTAAAGGGTCACCTGTCAAACCAGGCTTGACACCATTAGTCCTTTTGGACATCAGTTTAGCGTATCTATGTGAGTAAGTGTTTGTACCCTTGACAAGGTACAAAGCGCCCTTCCATTAATAAAATTGTAACACCCCAGAAATTTTTTGAGCTAAGACACGAACCATTCTTCGTTGTGAGTAATATTTTTTGGAGGAATTTAAAATATTCTTAAGCTTTAAGGTCGCTAGATGAAGCACCTTGAGTTCCAAAAAGAACTAATGAGAATTCATTCAATAATTCCTAAGTTCTTCTAAGTTTTGATTCAACTTCAAACGACCATAATTTTTAGCACATAATGAGTTAGGAGACCCATAAGATATCAATAAAAGGTCTTGGGATTCTCTTTCCAATGCAGCCGAGTTCACTAATTTTCGAGCTCGTATGAGGGAGATATGCCCGTTTGAAATTGGGTTGTCCAATTAAGGAAGGTTACCAAAAAATATGAGGGGTATTTTGGTCTTTTCCTTGCCTAATCAGCTTAAAACGAATTTTAGTAATATTTTGGGGACAAATCTGATTTAGGTCAGTTTTTATAAATCCAAATACGCTTAGGGTTTCAGAAGAGAGTTCATTCAAGTCATTCCTATGTTCTTTTAAGTTTTGGGTTAACTTCAAACGACCATAACTTTTAGCACATGATGAGTTAGGAGACTCATAAGATATCAAATGAAATATCTCTGAGTCCTCTTTCCAACGCCACCAAGTTTGCTAATTATCGAGCTTGTATGAGGGAGATATGCCCGTTTGAAGTCGGGCTATCCAATTCAGGAAAGTTACTCGAAAATATGAGGGGTATTTTGATCCTTTCCTTACACAATCAGATTTAAGATTTTTTAGTAAGGTTTTAGGAGTCTAAACTTATTGGAATCAGCTTTAGTTATTCATAAAATACACTTAAGGTTTTTAGAGGAGTTCAAGAAGAGAAAATAAGAGAAAAAAGGAGAAAAGAGGGAAGGTTCAAGGTGTTCGTCAAAATTCTTGCGATTCTTTGAGGGATTTCTCCAAGGATTTTATCCTAAAATGTATGTAAGCTTCCATAGTATTGGGTTTGTTTTTCCACACGCTAATCATGAGTTTCTTTTACGAATTTCATCCATGAGATTGAGTATATTGATAATCTTGTTGAATTCTTAAAGTTTTGTGCTTCGTTTTTGATAATGAAGTTCTTGTTGAGTTCTTGAGGTGAGAGTTGCAAATGAGTGTTGTTCTTGGTGGGTTTTTGGTGTAGAATTCTCTATAATTAGGTTGGGTTTAAGGATCCAAAAGATTTTGGAGGAAATCATTCGAGTTTAAACGAGGTAGGGCTGGAAAAATTGAAGAAAAGTTCGTTGGATTCATCTGGAACGTTGCTGGGGCGGCGCGCCCCTGTTGCGCCTGAGGGGCTAGCGCCCTGCGCCTGCAGTACACCTCAGACCAACCTCAGTCAACTGAGGACTAGCACGGTGCGCCACTACTACGCCAGGGACGTCAGGCCTTTTCCGCCTCTGTTCTTCATTCCATATTTGATCTTTCAAAACATGTCTTCGCTCTCTTTGTGATTTTTAATATCCAACCTACATCCAATCATCAAGAAATCAAATATATCAAGTCACGATCCTTGAATTCATAATTCAAATTCAAGGAAGAGTTAAGAATAGAGTTCAACAAAGTCTTTGAGTTTAATTGTGAATCCTTCGAGATCAACTATCGATTTGAGTTCTTTAAAAGGGTTCTTTCAATCCCTATTGATTCTAAACACTCTAAAATACTTCTAAACACCTAGAAATAATTCGTAACATGAATCATAACCTTGAATTTATAATTAAAATTTAAGGTAGAGTGAAGAGTCAAGTCTTGAGAGTTCTTTCGAACATTTTGAGAAAGTCCATTTGAGTTTTCTTGAGGAGTCTTCTACAATTACTAATAACTTGTTTCCAAACTCAAATAAGTGAGTATGATACTGAGGAGAATGTATTCATGATTCTACACTATCATCGAGATCCTTCATATCATGAATCATAACTCTTGAATTCATAATTCAAATTCAAGAAAGAGTTAAGAGTAGAGTTCAAGAAAGTCTTTGAGTTCAATTGTGAATCCTTTGAGATCATCTATCGATTTGAGCTATGTTTTGAGGAAGTAAGTATGAGAATGAGAAGAGTCGTATACCTGAGTTCCATATTATTATTTAGACTCTTAAGTCAAGTCGTTCATGCCCATAAATTCTTCATGAACTCCATCAGTTGAGTATCTTTGAAAGGAGTAGTATCTTCAAGTTCTAAGTCCTAAGTATTGAGTTCCTAATCATTTTGGGATTATATTCCTAATCGTGGGGCTACTACATGTTACCCATGAAGGTCCTTGAGTTGAGTAGTTCATTCCCATAATTCCGCATGAACCTATGAGCTGAGCAGCCTTGAGATGAGAAGTATCATTGAGTCCTTGAGTTGAGTAGTTCATGCCCATAATTCTGCATGAACCCTCCGAGTCGAGCATTCTTAAGATGAGTAGTATCATTGACTCCTTGAGTTATGGAGTTGTTGAGTTCCAAGTATTTAGTTCAATCCATGGTTATTAAAAACCTTGAATTGAGTCGTTCACGTCCATAATTCGACATGAACCCTATTTTAAGAAGTCTTTTTACAAATTGTTTTGAAACTTGTTTTAAAGACTTGAGCACTGAGTTGAGGAAGAGTAGACCTGAGTTCATTTTTTTAAAATGATATATGGAAACTAAGTATTCCCAAGAGAAAATATTTTTACATTTAAGATGAGAGGAAACTGAGATTTTCAAAAGAGTTTTGAGCAGTTTTAGTAACATCTCTTTAAAGAGAGATTTTTGAGTAATAATCTTAAAACACAGAAAGATTTATGTTTTTAAACATATGAGCTAGTTATATTATGGAAGTAGTATTGAGCACCAAATGAGGGAAACTTCAAACAACTCACAACCCCCATAAACCATGTAGCCAATGTGGGTAGAAAGGGTCATACTTTTTAGGTAATTCCTTTGTGTTTTAGCATAGACTAGTGGATCCACTTAGTAGTAGGTTCTACTCCGACAAAGTATAAGGCAGTTCTGGCAGCGTGAGTGATGGTTGTCGGTTAGAGAATTTCCCACAGAGTTACTGTAACACCCCAAAAAAAATTTGAGCTAAAACTTGAACCATCCATCGTAGTGAGTAGGATTTTACAGAGGAATTAAAATTTCTAAAGTGTTAAGTTCACTAGATGTAGCACCTTGAGTTCGAGAAAGAACTAAATTGGAAATAACAAAAATCTGAAACTTTGCAAGTTAAGCTAAGTATGAGTTTTGGGTCAACTTCAAACAACCATAAATCCTAGCTCAAGATGATTTAAGTGTGCTACCAGACCGTAGGGAATATCTTTGATTTATCTTTCCAACGCCTCTGAGTTTTCTAACTTTCGAGGTCGTATGAGTGAGATATCGCCTTTTGAAGTTAGGCTGCCCAGTTAAGGGAAGTTAGCCGGAAATAGTAAGGGGTAGTTTGGTCTTTTCCTTACCAAATCAGATTTAATTCGTTTTTAGTAATGTTTTAAGGGTCTAATCCTATTAGGTTCAGTTTTATAATCCTAAAATTAGCCTAGGGTTTTAGTTGAGAGTCCAAGAAGAGAGGAGAAGAGAAAAGAGGAGATGATCAAGCGTTCGTCGAGATTATTGCGTCTTGATGCGGATTTTCGCCATGGGTTTAATCCCTAAGAGGTATGTAAGCTACCATAGTTTTGGGTTTGTTCACCCACACGCCAAATATATTAGTTTTAGCGAAATTTCATTCTTGAAGTTGAAAGATTAGAGTTTTTGATGAGTTCTTAATAGGTGTTCTTGAGGTTCATTCTAAATCTTGTTGTGTTGGGTTGTTTGATGATTTCTTGAGATGAAATTGAGTAAATTGAGTGTTGTTTTTAGTATATTAGAGTGTAATTAAGTTAAGTAATCGAATCCAAGTGATTGGGAAGAAACCGTTCGATTTTAGGCAAAATAGGGTGAGAAAACGAGCAAGGAAACTTGTTGAATTTTCTGGGTTGGGACCTGGCGCGATGCGCCTGCCAGAGCGCCCCAAACCCACCTCTGAAGTTTAGGGGCTGGCGCCCCGCTCCACCCATAGCGCCAAGGTCTCCTGCCCCACCCAGTGTTTCGTCGATTGCCCCGTTTGAGTTCGTTTAAAGTATCTTCACTCCTTTTTTATTCTAGCTACTCTAAGCTACTTCTAAACACCTAGAAATCATTCATAACATGATCATAACCTTGAATTCATAATTCAAATTCAAGGTAGAGCTAAGAGTTAAGTTTTGAGAGTTCTTTCGAACATTCTAACAAAGTCCCTTTGAGTCCTTTTGTGGAGTCTTCTACAACTTCTAGTAACTTATTTCAAGCCTCGAGCAAGTGAGTATGAGGATGAGGAAAATGTATTCATGAGTCTACTTTGTCATCACGAGATCCTTCATACCATGAACCATACCTCTTGAATTCATAATTCACATTCAAGAGGGAGTTAAGAGTAGAGTTTAAGAAAGCCTTTGAGTTCGATTGTGAACCCTCTGAGATCAACTATTGATTTGAACTAAGTTATGAGGAAGTAAGTAAGAGAATGAGAATAGTAGTATACATGAGTTCCATAATGTTATGTAGACCTACGAGTCAAGTCCTTCATGCTCAAAAATTCCGCATGAACCCTCTGAGTTGAGCATTCTTGAAGTGAGTAGTATTATTGAAGTTCTTGAGTTCCAAGTATTGAGTTCTATCTATGGTTATTGAAAACCTTGCATTGATTCATTCATGTCCCTAATTCGGCATGAACCATATTTTAAGAAGTCTTTTACAAATGTTTTAACTTTGTTTTAAGACTTAGGCTTTGAAGTTAAGTAAAGAGTAAGAGTAAAGTCTTTTATAAACGTTTTAACTTCGTTTTAAGACTCAAGTTTTCAAGTTAAGCAAAGAGTAAAGAGTTGATTTCATTTCTCAAAAGTTATTAGGGAACTAAGTATTCCCAAAGAAGTTTATAAATGTTTTCACATTTGAGCAAGAAAGGAACTATGATTTCCAAAAGAGCCTTTGGGCTAAGCTTTGAGCAATTATCTCAAAACTAAAGAAAGAGGTGTTTAAAACACATATGAGCTAAAGTATATTTTGGGAGTAGTATTGAGCACTGAATTGGAGACGCGAGTTCATATTAACTCAAATCTCCATAAGAACCATGTAGCCAACATGGGATTTAACGGGTCATACTTTTTAGATGATCAAGTAAGTTAAGCTAGTGGATCCACTAAGTTAAGTAAGGTCCTATACAGATGGCAAGGTATAGGATGGTCCTTGGCAGCGCGAGGTAAAGTGTTGTATCATCACTATAGCTCTTAAGTGATGTCGGTTAGAAAAACTCCCACATAAGTTATTGTATTCTTATATACACAGTTATTTGTATTTTTACATATATATAAGAGTTATGTTGTATCCTTGCATACACACAGAGTTGACATCATGTTTTTAAACAATTTGTTTCTTTATATTGCACTTGTTTTAAATTGCTTTATATTGAAATGAGTTCAGTCATATGGAATTGAGTATCCAGAGTTGAGTATCCAGAGTCGAGTATCATATCTTTGAATTGAGTATCTTATCCTTGAGTACTTCTGAGTTGAGTAAGTTGAGTAGTTTTGAGTATCCTTGAGTTGAGTAAGTTTCAGAAAAGGTAAGTATGTTTCCTTTTATCAAGTTTCAAACTTATGTTATGCTTTAGAATTCCCCTTACATGCTCGTACAATCCACGTATTGAGTCATTTGGCCTGCATCTTCTCATGATGCAGACACAGGTATTCAGGATCATCAATAGGAGCCTCATTGATACATCCAAGAGTTCGAGTTAGCTATGGTGAGCCTCCTTTCTTCGGGAGGATTTCATTTACCTTTCAGTTATATCAGTTGTTAGGATGTCGTGGGTCTTGTCCCGACTTCCATCTTTATCAGTTAGAGGCTTCATAGATAGTCAGTATAGTGAGAAGTCTATATCATTTATTTTATTAAATGTTTTTAAGACTTAAGTTGCCTATTTTATGGCGAGTTGAATATTATTTTTATATTCAGAGTTTTTTTCATTTGAGTTAAAGTTTTGTAATTTAGCTTCATGAACTTTTATTTCAGTTTTTAAGCTTTGTATGCTTTAATCAGTTTTTCGCTTGTAGTCAGCCAGGATTAGGGTTCGCTTGGGGACCAGCAATGGTCTTCGAGTGCCGTCCACGTCCAGGGTGTAGGCTCGGGTCGTGACAGCTACTTTGTATTTTTATATACAAAACAGAGTTATTGTTGTATTTTCATACAATTGAACTATTATTGTATGTTTGCATACAATAGAGTTATTACCTATTGTTTTTAAAGCTTTCTAGATATTGTATCTTTTATTGTTGCTAAGTATCTTGAGTTTGAGTTCAATATCTTGAGTCAGAATTGAGTACCTTATTGTTGAGTTGAGCCCTATATCTCGGAGTTGAGTTGAACTATATTTCACTGAGTTGAATATCTTACTATTGAGTTGAGCCCTATTTTCTCTGAGTTGAGTTGAACTATGCTTCATTGAGTTGAGTTGAGTTGAGTTGAGTTAAGTGAGTTGAGAAGAGGTAAGTATGTTTCTTTTCCATCAGTTCAAGCTTATGTTTATGCATTAACATTCCCCTTACATGCTCGTACATTCCATGTACTGAGCCATTTGGCCTGCATCGTTTCATGATGCAGTTACAGGTATTCAGGACCATCAGCAGGCGTTTTGTTAAGGTCATGTGATATTCTAGTCAGCTTTGGTGAGTCATCTTATCTTCCGGAGGACTTCACTTTTATCTTATAGTTAGTAGTTTTGAGATTTCGTGGGTCTTGTCCCGATATTCTTCTGTAATAGTAAAGGCTTCATAGATAGAAAAAGTTGAGGAGTTTATGTATTTACTTTTATTTTGAGTACTGTACAGACTTTTAAAAGGTTGAGTATCTGAGTTCAATGAAATTTAATTCAGTTTTAAGTTTTTGTATGCTTGAGTTAGTCTTCCGCTTGTAGCTAGCCAGGATAAGGGTTCGCTTGGGGACCAATAATGGTTCTTGAGTGACGGCGACGTCCAGAATGTAGGCTCGGGTCGTGACAAAAATGGCATGTTATTCATTGAAATATTAATTTCCTTAACATACATAGTATAGAGGTGCGCTCAACGCACTCAAATCATAGGTCCACCTATCCTATCCAAGAATTTCATTTTTATTACATTGATGATATATATAAATTGAAAATGTAACTTTTTCAGTTCTGATATAAAATTAAATTACTTTAAAAGGACAAATGACGGAATATAGTGGCCTAGCTACCTCTCCCATAAAAATACTACAACACTTATTAGCCAGTACCATACTTTTTTATCGCTTAAACTTATTTCATGTTTTGTCTAATCACTTCCTTCCTCCCCCCCCCCCCAAACCTCATTCTTCTAGGCCTTCCTTTGCCTCTTCTAATTCATGTTACCACTAACCTCTCACACCTCCTAACTGGCGCACCTGCTCTTAACATGTCCAGCATTTCCTTGCCAAAATTACAAATGTTTATATGACAGTAATAGAGTGATATATGTTCTTCATTGAGCACCCCATCCAGTGGAAGAGCTAAACAAAAGGAAGAAAATCCCCTCCGTTGAAAATTTATACAGCCTAAACATTTTTATAAAATTTTCAATTCTATATAAATTGTTGAATCCCTTCGATAAAAAGGAAAAACTCTAGAGTGAAGTAACATAGAGGGGTCAAAATAGCTTTCAGATCTCATGTTTAAATCCCATACGTGACATTCTTTTTCTTTTTAATTTTCTTGGTGTAAATTCCTGATTGTGCCACTAGTCCGATCTCGTCTAGTCTTACAATTATGTATATAAATTGTTCCTCTTTTCTTTGTAGCAAAACGTTAGATTTTTAGCATTGGAAATCTGTATGTTCAACTGAATCTTAAAGAATTAAACTAACTACAAATGATCATAATTAATCTTTTCACTGCTCTTTGATCAATATTATATTAATGGGATTGAATTAGTTTAATATAAACTCAGAGAAAAGATAATTAGTTAATCATATCTAGCTCTTCAAGTCCCACACTGACTGCAAAGATAGATTATATGTATCAAGTTGCATATAAAATAGCCCCAATAAACACTTGGAAAATCATACCTTTCTTGGCCTTTTGGCTAAGATCAAGTGTAGTATCTGTTCTGATCGGTTTAATATTTGATATGTGAGTCATCGACTCACGCGATATTAACTCTATTTTTTGAGGGGGAGGGTCCATCACAATAGCTTGCTATTGGAACCTTCAAGCATTGCCTTGGTGTTGCATTATAACCTTGGCTTGACGCACCCCACCAATTCTAGTCCAAAATTTAGATTGTTTCAATTGATATCTAATAATTTTCTTTTGTAAAGAATTCAGTGAATCTAAAAAATATTTTGTTGACATGACTCGTGATGTCGAACCTCAATCAATATAAGAAGTGTCACAATATTTTTCTTACCCAACCTGCATATGGTGCGAACATTGTTGATGACTTGAAACCATTTCATACTACATCTCAGAATGTTTTTGATGATGATTTCACTTACGATTTACAATGCTTTATTTTTTCTATTTAAATTAAGAGTATCAAAAGCATTGCTATGGTGAGAAATTTTTTAACAAAAGCAAAAGAAAAGAAAGGCTCAGATGTTCTAATTTTTCATCTGATTATCAGACATGGTGAAGACCCAAGTTTTCACATTTGAACAAGTATCTTCACAGCACTCAAATGCACTAGCCGGGAATCGAACCCGGGTTTGTACCGTGGCAGGGTACTATTCTATCACTAGACCACTGGTGCTTGATGTTTTAAGAATTCCATTTTATGTAAATATAGCAATATTTCATATCTAAACTATTTGATAATATTAAATTGAAAACGTAATTTATTACTCCCGTCATTTCGAAAAGAGTTGTCTAGTTTGACTTGGCATGGAGTTTAAGAAAATAAAAAAGACTTGTAAATCTTGTGGTCCTAAATTAAAGTTATGTCAAATGTATAAAATTGTTCTTTAATCTTGTGGTCTTACATTCCACGTGGAAAGTTGAAATTTAAATGTTACCAAAAAAGGAAAGAGGTCCTTTTTGAAACAGACCAAAAAAGAAAGTAAGTCATTTTTTTTTGAAACATGAGTATTTGGTATCGACATAAAATAAAATTTCAATTACATGTCAAATAAGGGAATACTGTATAGTCATTTATGATTCCTATAGAGATGAGACAACTCATTTATGATTCTAGCCGAAAAGACTAGTAAAACTAAGGAACAAGAATGTTATATATTTCAGGAGCTAGATTAGTTGGTGATGAACAAAAAAATTGCCTCAACCAAAATCGATGTAATTGGCTCTAAAAAAGTCTTTCAAGTTCGTTATCAATTAGGTATTTATTTTTTAGAATAGGGTTGTAAATTTTAAGATAGGTTTCACTATTCATTCTCCGGCTGCCACCACCCCGGATTCCGGCCAAGCTCCGGCAACCCAAAACCCCCATTCATTTTCTCCTTTTTCCGGCGAGACACCACCGAAACAACCTACAAACGACCACCTGAGTCCACCACCAAACCCCCTTTGGTTTTTTCTCCTTTTTCCGGTGACTATGTCACTTGAAGCAGCTCCAAACAACCCCATTGTCCAGTATCTCTCTTCGCTCTCATCATCTTCTCCACTCACAACCCCGGAGAAGCTAGCAGTCATCACAAAACCCAGAACCTTACCAGCTTCAAACCCAAACGACCAAAACCCCGATTAAATAACCCTTATTTCTTCCTTAAGACAATGAAGTTTTGACCAAAGTAATACAAATATAAAACAGATGAACAAAAGTAATACACATTTTAAAGAAATAACCAAAATAGTATAAACGCTACCACCAGTAACGTTTTACCTATTATTTTATTCATAAAAAATTGACGGACAGAAAGTGAAAAAAGAACGGACGTTAACATAAAACGTTAGTAGCAGTAACGAATTTGCTTCAACTTATGTCAGTTGCTTGCATTCCAATTTTTTCTTTTTAATTAAATTTATGCTTTTTCTTTATTCGTTTACTTTTAGCATGGATATGAATAATGTCATTTCTTCGATGTTTATGCTTGTTGGCATATGTTAGGATTGTGAAAATATTATCAGTTTCTCTATGTTTAAAATGGTGTAAATAAAAAATTAATTCAAGGTAAATTTTGTAGTTTTAAATTTGACCTAATTACTAAGATTTTAATTATACTGACTTGATTGTTTAAAATAATAAAAATTACACTGTATTTTATTCCAACCACTTTACTTGTCGTCTTTGTGAAAAATAATTGGTTCAAAATAGTTGTCATTTTAAAAAATAAATCAAGGTATAGTTAGTAGTTTGTTTTCACCTTTATCTTAATTCATAAATATAGAGATATTTTGGATAAAAAAAATTAAATTATTTAATCAACACCACTTAAAATTTATCAATATTAATAAAAAATTTATCAAATATTTATTTTTACAATTATTGAAATAATTTATTACCACACAAATATATATATAATTTATTTTAAATAAAAAATTTAAAATATTTAATTAACAATATTTAAAAAATATTGTGAATTAAATATTACAAGTACAACTGCAATCTCTTTTTCAAAAATGTAGTTTTTCATTTTATGTTATCAACAGTAACGATTTATGCTAACGGTAGTTGGTTTCCCTGTTTTCTATCCTTTAATTTTTATGAATAAAATAATAGATAAAACGTTACTCATGGTAGCGTTTATACTATTTTGGTTACTTTTTAAGAATATGTATTACTTTAGTTCATTTGTTTTATATTTATATTATTTTGGTCAAACCCTCTTAAAACAACCCCAAACCAGCAGCTTTAACCACCAGCTCAAAACCCATTTTCAGCGACCTCCGACAACCCCAAACCCACCAGCGAAGCAGACCCATTCGTTCTCAACCACAAACCACCAGAAACTACCACAAACCAGCGACTCCAAACAACAACAACCCACCGCCCAAACGAACCCACATCTAGCTTAGAGCTCGCGAGTTGATTTCAGCAAGCTGGAGCGAATGACAACAACAACCAAGCGAGCTACAAGCTCCGGCGGAGCACGAAGCTCGGACAACAGCAACCAAACACGACCCCATTGTGATTCCAACTCCGGCGAACCCACAGAACAACCAGATCTGGCCGGAAAACAACCTGGTGACCTCCTACTTTTTCTTTTCATTTATTTCTATGATTTATTTGCTGACTTTGTATTTTTTTTAATCATTATGTGTGTCTTATTGTTCATGTTAATATCGTATTGTTCACTGTTAGCATTTTCATACCAATTTTTCTTTTTTTCTTTCTATAGTGGAGATAGTCGCACGTAATGACAGATCACGGCCATATTATTAAAAGCTTGTGGTAAGAATGGGTTTCGTTCAGAGAAATTTATCGTAAAAGAGTTTGAAAGTTGATGTTCTTGATAGGTATTCTTGAATTTGAATGTCGTTATTGAATTGGGCTAAATTGAGGAGTTTCTAAGTTCTTTACGTTGAGTTTTAGAGTTGTTTTGAGTTAGGATCTTGAGTACATATGCTGGGTATCTGAATCTAAAATGAATTTGAGAACAATAGTCGAGTTTAGGCGAATTTGGGCAGGAAAACGAAGAAGGAAAAAGTCGGACAAGGAACAGGTTCCAGGTCCGCATCGCGGACCGTTCCTTCAGGGTGAAAATTTTCTCTCCTCTTCGCGGAGAGGACGCGGACTCTGTTTCAAAATTAAATTTCGCGATCAGTTATTTGAAATCATCTCCGCATCGTGGACTTGTTCCAAGACGGTGATTTCTTGATCGTTTCTCATGTTTAGCTATCTAGAATCATTTCTAAACATCATGAGATCCTTCCTATCACAAATCACAATCCTTGAATCCATAATTTAATTCAAGGAAATTTAAGAGTCAAGTCAAGAGAAGTTAAGATTCAAGTCAAGAGAAGTTAAGAGTCAAGTCAAGAGAAGTTCATAAAGTTTTCAAAAGCTTTTACAAATGTTTTAACTTTGTTTTAAGACTTAAGTTTTGAGTTGAGTAAACAGTAAAGATTGAAGTGATCATTTCTTCAAAAGAGTATATCGAGACTATGTATTCCCAAAGATTAAATGTTTTCATATTTAAACAAGAAAGGAAACTAAGATTTCAAAAAGAGACTTTGTGCTAGTTTTTTTTCAAGTAAAGAGGAAACTTTGATTTCCGAAAAAGCCTTCGAGCTAGTTTGTTAGTAAATAGGAAACTGAGATTTCCAAAAGAGTTTTTAAGCTAAGTTTTGAGTAATTATCTCAAACCAAAGAAAGAGTTTTGTTTTTACAAACATATGAGCTAAAGTATATTTTGGGAGTAGTATTAAGCACCGATATGGGGACGAGCTTGAGTTCAGATAACTCACGTCTCCATAAACCATGTAGCCATCATGGGTAGTAAAGGATCATATTTTTTAGATGAATCCTTAAGATGATTTTAGCATAAGCTAGTGGATCCACTAAGTTAAGCGTTCTATATGACGGCAAACTATAGGACAGTTCTGGCAGCGTGGGAAAGACGTTGTATCACCACTTAGGCTCATAGTGGTGGTTATCGGTTAGAGAAACTTTCACATAAACTATATTACTTTGTTATATGAGTAAAGTTGAGTTTGTTATTGCATTTTCTTTACCGAACTAAGTTGCTTTTACTATTTTATAAAGCTTTTCATATATTGCATGTGTTTCATTGCTTTATTATGAGTTGAGTTATTCATGAGTTAAGAAGAGTCAAGGTAAGTGTTTCTTTCAGAATCTTTTCAAGCTTATGTTATGTTTAGCATTTCAACTCGCATACTCGTACATTCAATGTACTGATGCTAGTTGGTCTGCATCATATTATGATGCAGACGCAGGTAACCAGGATCAGCATCCAGTGCCTCATTGATCAGGTTCAGCACTCAAAGTCTGTTGGTGAGCCTCTTTGCATTCTGGAGGACTCCTTTTACTTTGCTTTCAGCATTTTTATTGTTAGGATGATCGAGGGTGGGTCTTGTTCCGACATCCCTCTTTGTTTTAGAGGCTTCATAGACAGATAGAATGTTAGTAGTTCAGTTGTCTTTACATTATCATTCAGATGTTGTTTAAAGACTTCAGTTGCTGTTTTGGCTAAGTTTTATATCTCTTTAAAGTTATGTTTTGAGGTTATCTTGTTAAGTTGCTGAGTAAGTAAGCCAGTCCAAGGATTCGCTTGGGGCCAGCAATGGTTCTTGAGTTCCAGCCACGTCCGGGGTGTAGGCTCGGGGTGTGACAAATAGTCATTGGAGTTTTTGTAGAAGTTATTTGATAATTATATTATCTTTAATTAAAATTAATTTAATTATGTTCTACAACCTCTCTTAAATTGCACAATAGATATATGTGATTCATGTATGATTTTCTTATTTCTATTTTTTTTTGTTAACTAACAGATTTATTAATCACCAGAGCAAACATTACAAGAACCATAGTTCAGCCACTACTCAGCTGACTATCTTTAAGAAAAGTTCACTATCTACTACAAGCTATGCTAACAAATCAAAACTTAAAAGTTTGCATTAAAATGGTAATATCAGGCATGGCTCTATCACTGCAAATACAAGCTATCTCCCGGGCAATACATTCACTATCACGACTTCTCTTTTCAAACACTCACAGATTCCTTTCAGTCCATAATGCATATACTATCTCAGTGGTTATCATTGTGAAGAGTCGAGCATACTTTGACTTCCCTTTTGCACATTTGATGATCCAATCTAAGAAATGATCCCATGTTTGAAATTTGAAATCAGGTTGGCCAATCCAGCATAGAAATTTATTCCACACTTGAATCCCAAATGGACATATAGCAAATATATGATCTCTATCCTCATCACAGTTCATGCACAACACACATTTTGGGTCAGTAGTCAGACCCCATTTGATCAGTCTATCAACAGTCATCAACCTTCCAAGTAAACACAGCCATAATGCAAAAACAACTTTAGGTCGTGCTTGGTTTTGGAGAATCAGTCCTTTCCATTTCACCCTCTCAAAGTCTCCAATTAGCTATAGATAGATGGTTTTAGTCATGCTCTGTTCAACTTTCTTGTTCAAATGCATTGGTTCCAATAACTTCCCTGCTTCAATAATTTTTCTTACCATCCAGCATGCTTAGCCTAATGTAACATCAAGTATATCTCGACTTTTGATGTAGTAGGCATGTATCCATTTGATCCATAACTTATCCTGCTTATTTGCTAGATCCCAATGCATCTTGGCTATAGCAGCTTGATTCCAAATATGAATATTAGGCAAGTTAAGTCCTCCAGCTAATTTTGGACAGCATACTTTATCCCATGCAATTAATGCTCTTTTGGTGATTACATTTGCTCCAGACCATACATAGCTTCTACAATAGGCTTCAATAGTCTTGATCACCTTAGTAGGTAGTAAAAAGAGTTGAAACCAGTATGTTTGGATACCAAATAAGACACTTCGTACCAGTTGCACTCTCCCTGCATAGGATAGCTTCTTTGCAGTCCATGAGGTTATTCTTCCTACTATTTTTTCAATTAGTGGTTGTCACTGCAGCACTGTTAATTTCTTTGTTGATAGGGGAATTCCTAGGTACTTAAAAGGTAGAGCTCCTTGATTGTATCCTAACACCTATAGAATTTTGTCTCTCTCGGCTTGTGCCACAACTCCAAAATATATTGAGCTTTTAGTCATATTTTCTTGTAAACATGATGTTTTAGAGAAGACCATAAAAACTTTGTGCATGGCTGTCACAGAATCAAAGTCCCCTTTGCAGAAAAGAAGAAGATCATCTGCAAAACTTAAATGAGTAATTCCTAGCTTATCACATCAAGGGTGAAACTTGGAACTCTTCTCAGTCTTCAGATTGATCAGATTTCTACTTAAATATTCCATGATTATTGCAAAAAGTTAAGGAGAGATTGGATCTCCCTGTCTCAATTATTTGGCAACATCACATGAGCCAGTGGGGGCAGCATTCACCAGCACTGTGTAATTAACAGTAGTCACACATTGCATGATCCACCTTCTGAACTATGCAGGGAAACATAACTCCTCCAGAACTTGTTCTAAATATGTCCATTCTAATGATTCATAGGATTTTTGAAGATAAATTTTAACCATACATCTTGCAGATATATGTTTTTAGTGTAATCTTGAACCAGCTCCTGAGCCAGAGTGATGTTATCACAAATTCTTCTACCTGGAATGAACCCCGTCTGAGCCTCAAAGATGATACTTGGCATAATATTTTGCATTCTGGATGCCATTATTTTTGCAATAATTTTATATAGGACAGTATAACAGACAATTGGTCTAAAATATTTCACTATGACAGGGTTAGGGATTTTAGGTACAAGAGTGATAGTAGTGCAATTTATAATCTTACACATTGTACCTGTTTTGAAGAAATCCTTAACTGCTGCACATATATGTTCTTTCACCACCTACCAAGCCTATTTGAAAAGACATGCAGTATAACCATTTATTCTAGGAGCTTTGTCATCTGCTACGTTTTTTAATCCTTCCCAGATTTCTTGATCATTCACCTCTTCACACAACATCAATTGTTGTTGCTGCTCCAATCCAAGGCCTTGTTTCATTATTCTTCTGTCAACAGCTGGCAAACTATTCTGAGATGCTCCCATTAGACTTTGATAGAAATAGATGATTTCTTGTTGTATATCCTTAGGATCCTGGAGTCTACCCCCATTCAGAGCTTGGAGACTACCAATCATTTTCTTCTGGGCTTTATCTTTCATAACTGCTGAGAAGTATTTTGTGTTTGAGTCTCCTAGCTTTATCCAGGTGACTCTGGATTTCTGCTTGAGAATGCTCTCTTCAATCATGGACAACTTCTCCAAACTTTGTAGTACTTTCCTCTCTTGTCTGACCAACCCTTCAGTGCACTGTAGGGCTATTTGTGTCTGAATTCTCTTTAACTCCAGTCTGGCTTGATCAATATTATTCCTCACTGTTCTGAATTCCTTAATATTAAGGTCTTTTAGCAGTGGTTTCAATATCTTAAGCTTTATCCAGATCATTTGCATACCTCTCTTATTCCCTTGTCTTCTCCAAATCTCTTCCACCATACCTAAGAATTTAGGATGTTCAGTCCAGATGTTAAATAATCTAAAAGGTAATGGACCTCCTTTAGGTGTATCAGCTAACTGCAGAAACATAGGCGCATGATCTGAAATATAAGGTAGGTCATATTCAGTTTGGACATGTCCCCACTTCATCATCCAATTTGTGCCAAAAGCTCTATCAATTCTACTCCATATTCTATCAGTACCTACCTGTTTATTCAACCAAGTATAGTATTCACCTCTCCAAGCCAGTTCATTTAATTGAAGATTATTAATGCATTGAGAGAAGTCTTGTATATCAGCCTGAGTGACATTATTTCCCATCAACCTATCATTCTAGGACATAACAGCATTGTAATCCCCCCATAAAATCCAGTCTCCAGTAATACCCTGTGCCACATTCTCAATGCCTTCCTATAGAGTTTTCCTTTGTTCTGTGGTGTTATAACCATATACTATAGTAACATAAGCTTCAAAATCATCACTTTTCCCCTTCACTTTATAGTGAATGAATTGTGCCTCCTCAATTAACAGAGTTACATCATACCAATTAGGATCCCATATCACCCAAACTCTCTCATTCTTAGCCTGGTTTTAGTTATGCAGACTACTCCATCCAAAGGCTAAGTTATTTACTATTTTGCAACTTTATGAGTTTTAACTCTAGTCTCTACTAAACAAACAAATTGTAGCTTCTTCCTTGTAATCCAGTTCTTCAGCTCCTTTTGTTTGTATCTTTTATTTTACCCTCTAATGTTCCAGCACAACCAATTCATATGGTAACAGTTAAAGACCTTGCTTTAGAAGGTCTATTTAATGAGTTACTTGTCTCTCTGCTCAAAGGGGAAACATGATTCTTCACTAGGAGTTCAGGGAAGTTACTCAAATGTAAACTATCAATCTGTTCAGTATTTTATTCCTTGCTTGTATGTACTTGGTCTTGGCCTGCCTTTGGTGTAGAGACTTGTTGCTCATCATTGTTGCTCACAATGACATTCACTTGTGTTGTCACTGGCTCTTTATGCTTCCACATTTGAGTAACAGTTTTTTGCTGCCTGCTTCTCATTTGTACTTGAGGAACCGACACTTGTTTCTCAGCATTTGGAATACACTTATGACCTACCATCATACATTTGTCACAAAAATCTGGTCTCCAATCATACTCCACCTTTTGGACATACTGTTCACCATTTGGATCCATAATGGTAACATGTGTGGGCAGTGCTTTAGTCACATTTATCTCAATAAGAATTCTAGCATATGAGATCCTAGTTTGCTTAGAGGTGCATTCATCAGCATAAATGGGGTTTCTAACCAAACTGGCAATTCTACTTAGGGATCCACATCCCTAATAGTTCATTGGTAAATTTGGAAACAACACCCATAAAGGTATTTCACTTGGGAACTTAACACTAAAATCAAAATTTGGAGTCCATTATTTCAAGATGATAGGTCTATTGTTAATAGAGTAGTGCCCTGTATAGTATATTGCCTGCATATCCTCAACTGAGTGGAATTTGATAATGTAATAGCCTTCATCATGATAAAACACATGTGGAGACGCTATGTTTTTCCAATTCGTTGTAATGTATCTATATATTGCATTATACCCAGGAATTTCCCCAATGAAATATGCTATCAAAGCACACTTCCACTTCTGGATCTCTGGTTCCACTTCCTGTTTGTCCAATTGAGCAACCATTTTTCCCTCTAAAATTTGAGGTGGAACATAAGAGAGTGACATACTAGCTGAAGCAAATCTATTATTTCAAAAAAAAAATCCAAGGTCGGAGGATATGAAGTTTCTTTCTCTTTGCCCTTCTGCATTGCCCTTTCAGCTAGTCCATCCTTAGTCGTTATCTCTTCTGTTCCATTGATCTCACTGTGCTCTCCAGCTCGAGGGTCTTCACAGGATGTCATATTACTCCGGGGTGGGGTAAGTTGTAGTCTCTTTACCACTCCTAAGCTAGTAGCACCCTCTGTCCCGCTTTTCTCCCCCTCATCCATGATTGGGGTTGAAATACCTTCATCCATTTCTGGTTGGCTCTGTACTTGTTCAGTACTACCAATAGTAGCTATGGTATCGCTTTTGGGTCTTCCTCATGCTCGCCCTGTTCCTCGCCCCTGCACCTGTCGTTGATGTGTCTTTGGTCGCCCTCTCTCCATGGTTCTCACTTCTAGTGCACGTTAGACTAACATGCACCAAGAGCATGGTTCTCATTTCTATTTATATAATTAATAAATGATTGTCATAATTGAATGTTATTCTAATTTGTGTCAAGTTCTCTTTTGATTATTCTTGATATTTGTATTTTAATTATTCCATTTATCCCTTGTTTATTAGCAATCTTAGGACTTGGGTAGTGGTCATTATTGCTAACTCCAATGTGTTCAATTAGTTCTTATAGGGATGCTTGAAAGTTCTACCCTAATCCCTATTAAACATATCTTTGGTTTCTTTTCATCATCATTGATAATTTTCTTACGGTGAGTCGTTATTTCATTCATAATATGTTATTTGAATCTTCAGGAGACAAAAGTTATAAATAAGAAACTAATTCTATTTTTGTGAAGAATATAAAAAATTGTAAACTCACAAACAACAAGAATGCCAAAATCTTTGGCTATCTCTTGTTGAAGTGAAAGATGTTCATTTCAGGCATGTGCATTTCTGTGATAATTTTGGCATTCAATTATCGTAACTGAATGAAACAAAGCAAATTCAATTATCACAGAAGTGCACATGCCTGAAATGAACGACTTTCAATTTTAACAAGAGATGGCCAAAGATTTTGGCATTCCTATTGTTGGTGAGTTTATAATTTTTTATATTCTTCACAAGACTAGAATTTCCTTCATTTCAAGGTATCATGAATAGTTTTGATTTATATAAATCTAGATCTACATAAATCTCAAATAAAAAAATGGTAACATATAAAGAACACAAAAAATACCCTACTTTGAAATGAGATAGTTATCATCACAATCCTATATTTTGGATCGTAACACTCACAAATATTTTTAAAATGAAAAAGAGAATTTAAATACCTTTGAATTTGCACTGCTTGAGTAAAGTAGCAATAATGAGAAGGCAATTGTCATCATCATCAACCTCCAGAGTTCTGATTTTTTCAGAAAAATCGCTATTTTGTACCTCCATTGATTCTTCTCAGGAAAATAATTGATAGCAATTGATTGTTTTAGATGCTTTTTGTTGAAAGGAAAGAACCAACTTAAATAAATGAGCAAGAAAATTGAAGAGAGCACTTTCTAATTATTATTTAAACAAATATTTGAGTTTATCCTGTTGCACAAGACCCATCTTAGATTTGCTTACCAAGTTTTGCACTCTCTTTTAGTAGCTTATTTATTTTCTTTACGTTTTTATTTATTTATTTATTTTCCTTTTTTGTTCTAATGCAATTGACAACATGACTATATAAAATCTACTACAATTTATAATAAATTTGTATATATCTACGGTCTAATTCATGATTTAGAGAAGTAATATTCCATATATTTGCTTTAAAACATTTTGTAATCTCAATCATTGTGACATATTATTTTATCCATAAATATATATTTTTTAAACTCACTTTCTACTTTTTATTTCCAGCACCTGCATAGTTTCTATCTTCAAAAATTTAATTATTTTTGAATTAATAACTTACTGTATATCGAATTCAATTAGTATTTTTTTTATTTTCATCTAAAATTAACATCTATTCTTCTATAGATAAAATTTATTCTATAGATTAATCATCTAATGAGTTAAAAGTAGTAAACCTTCAAATGATATGCGACATGTCTGCTAGTCAATTCAGGAACATCCATCAGTTCAATAATTTTCTTTGGATAAGCTCCTGTAGAAAAAAAATTATAAATAAAATCAAATATTTTAAGGAGACATACACGTAGATAATCTTTGAATGATCTCATATTTTACAAAATATATGTTGGGGAAAACTTACTCTTCATGCCAAGTGTTGTAATGGCCTCCAAAAAAAATTCATGAAGGGGATCTGCCCAAACAAACCTACTCTTCTTTGGTGGTGGAACTAAATTATGTTTATTTTCAGTCTCATCATATTTTCGCGCGGACTTGTCAATCTTAGCAACTCGTTTGCATGTATGCTTCTTCTTTCGCAATGTTACATATTCCCATAAATAATGTATGTCATCTTGTGATATAGGCTTCAGTATGAAGAAAACAACTCCACTCTCAAGTGCTTTAATAGCTGTAATTTCATTTTCATCAGCTGGTAAACCTGGACACATTCAATAATAGAGATTTGAGTCATATACTTTGATCAAAAATAAAAGGGAAAATACATAAGTACCCCCAACCTATGCCCGAAATCCCAAAGACACACTTATACTATACTAAAGTCTTATTACCCCCCTAACTTATTTTATAAATAATTTTTTGGCCTACATGGCACTATCAATCAGATATTTTGAAAAAATTGTCAACACACGCTGGGCCCAGAAGATAGTGCCACGTAGGCCGAAAAGAGGTAGAAAATTATTTATAAAATAAGTTCGGGAGGGTAATAGGACCTTAGTATAGTATAAGTGCGTCTCTGAGATTTCGGGCATAGGTTGGGGGATACTTATGCATTTTTCCAAAAATAAAATAAAAGGGAGGGGGTTACTATGATAAAAAAAAAATACATTTAGTGTAAGTAGATTTTTCATTTAAAGACAATGTTTATTGCCACAAAAATATTTAGCATCAATTGAGTTAATGTCATTATCTCCCGATTTGCTAAAGTTTTTAGACACATTTATATATATAGAGGGTAGTTATAACAATCCATATTTATTATTTCCTCTAATAGAGAGAAAATAACAATAGTACGCCTTTATAAAATAAATAGTTTCTTGAATCTATCCTAAATAATTTAGGTCCTTTAAGTTAATTAAAACTAGACATTATTAATAATCTTTGAGTATTTAACAACTCAACGATTATAAGATTTAACAAAAGAACGTGAAAATAAAATGTTTAATGGAATCTCTCAATTAGACATACATTTTTTTCTATTTTACGTATATTTTCAGTATTTTCTAGTGCAATTTTTGATGTTGTAATGTTTAAGGTTTGATGGAATATTTCTGATATTTCTAATTAAATCATTTATTCTCATAGTTCTTTCAAAGCTAATAACAAGAGTTATTTAAATATTTATGGGGAGAATAAAAGTCCTTAGTTTAAACACATTTTTTTTAAAAAACAATTTCAAGAAAATATATAAATAGAAGTGAAAATTTTAAAATTTGCACTAGCTCATACTAAGGAAGGTTTTCACTTTATTATCAAATCAATGTTATGTTAAGGAAGTCATAAAAATCAAGTTCAAGTAAAACAAGATAATTTAAAAAACAAGGAGAAAGTTTCTCAAGAATCATGCAATTAGAGACAAATTGAAGAAGTATATTGCACCTTTTTTTTGCTTTCTATTTTGGCCTAAATGTACATACATGCATAACTTAGGAGTGTTTAAGATTTTTGTTACTTTTTTCTAGGCTTAGAATAAATGTCCTTATTTCCATTAAAGGGTAGATTTGATGAATGATAGAGATATTTTCTTAGAGCATGAAATACTTATATTAGCTTGGATAAGGGTTTACTTAGTTATTCATTAAACCTTTCTATAATTACAACATAGCTAGGTGATATGTGTATGAGTTTTCTTCCTCCTTTCATTCAAAAATATTCATGTTCTAAATTTTTCAGTTATAAATTTATCTTTGTAAAATAAATGGGTAAATTCAAGATTTAATTGTGGGCTTTAATTGAGAATTGGTTAGTGACTTTGTTTGAACCACTATTTGTTGAAACACACTCTCGATACCAACTGAAAATTTGAATTTTATTGAAGAACTTGAATTGAGTTTTGAAATCTAAAATTAAATTATTATTTTTATTGAAAGTGTTTATTGTGATTGAAATTTGTTCTATATTGTTAGGTATCTTGAATATGAATTTTGATCTTGATTGAAGTTGATTTGAGTACTTCAGGTTCAAATTTTTATTTTACCATTGACAAAATTTTGACCTTTGATCATAAATATGAAAGCTATTGACATTACTTGTGAGGTCCTATTTTGACAAACCAACATTCTTACTTGTGATAGTATGTTTTTAGTTATGATGAGCTATAAGGGAGATATGAATAGTCATTGGAGTTTTTGTAGAAGTTTTATGATAATTATATTATCTTTAATTAAGTTTAATTTAATTATGTTCTACAACCTCCCTTAAATTGCACAATAGCTATATGTGATTCATGTATGAATTTCTTATTTCTATCTATATCTACCTATATAAATAATAAATGGTTGTCATAATTGAATGTTATCTAATTAGTGTCAAGTTCTCTTTTGATTATTCTTAATGTTTGTATCTTAATTATTCTATTTATCCCTTGTTTATTAGCAATCTTAGGACTTGGGTAGTGATAATTATTGCTAACTCCAATGTGTTCAACTAGTTCTTATAGGGATGCTTGAAAGTTCTAGCCTAATCCTTATTAAACATATCTTTGATTTCTTTTTATCATCATTGATAATTTTCTTACGGTGAGTCGTTATTTCATATATAATATGTTATATGAATCTTCAGGAGCCAAAAGTTATAAATAAGAAACTAATTCTAGTCTTGTTAAGAATATAAAAAATTATAAACTCACAAACAACAGAAATGCCAAAATCTTTGGTTATTTCTTGTTGAAGTTGAAAGATGTTCATTTCAGGCATGTGCATTTCTGTGATAATTTTGGCATTCAATTATCGTAACTGAATGAAACAAAGCAAATTCAATTATCACAGAAGTGCACATGCCTGAAATGAACGACTTTCAACTTCAACAAGAGATAGCCAAAGATTTTGGCATTCCTGTTGTTTGTGAGTTTATAATTTTTTATGTTCTTCACAAGACTAGAATTCCCTTCATTTCAAGGTATCATGAATAGTTTTGATTTATATAAATCTAGATCTACATAAATCTCAAATAAAAAAATGCTAACATGTAAGGAACACAAAAAATACCCTACTTTGAAATGAGATACTTATCATCACAATTCTATATTTTGGACAGTAACACTCACAAAAAAATTAAAAATAAAAAAGAGAATTTAAATACCTTCGAATTTGGACTGCTTGAGTAAAGTAGCAATAATGAGAAGGCAACTGTCATCATCATCAACCACCAGAGTTTTGATTTTTTCAAAAAATTCGCTATTTTGTACCTCCGTTGATTCTTCCCAGGAAAATAATTGATAACAATTGATTGTTTTAGATGCTTTTTGTTGAAAGGAAAACACAAACTTAAATAAATGAGCAAGAAAATTGAAGCGAAAACTTTCTAATTATTTTTTAAACAAATATTTGAGTCTATCCTGTTAGACAAGACCCCATCTTAGATTTGCTTACCAAGTTTTGCACTCTCTTTTAGTAGCTTATTTATTTTCTTTATGTTTTTATTTATTTATTTATTTATTTTACTTTTTTGTTCTAATGCAATTGACAACATGACTATATAAAATCGACTATAATTTATAATAAATTTGTATATATCTACAGTCTAATTCATGATTTAGAGAAGTAATATTCCATATATTTGCTTTAAAACATTGTGTAATCTCAATCATTGTGACATATTATTTTATTTATAAATTATTATTTTTTAAACTCACTTTCTACATTTTTTTCCAGCACCTGCATAGTATCTGTCTTCAAACATTTAATTATTTTTGAATTAATAACTTACTGTCTATCGAATTCAATTTATTTTTGAGTTAAATTTTGAATGATAAAAATAAAAGTTAAGAAATGTATCATATAAATTTTAAAAAAATGAAGAAAATATGTCATGATCTGAAAACTCGAGTAATAATGGAACCTACAAACACCCACAGGGTGGGTAAGTCGATCCATAGGAAGAAATGGCAAGTAATGGACATAATGGGAGGTGTCATGACCTGATTCCTCTAGTCACGATGGCACTACAGCTGCTATAATCCATCATTAGGTAAGCGAACCCATAGCCTGGAACGACAAATAATTTGTATAAGGGTAGAACTAACATAAATAACACTTAAAACAACAAAACGAGACAGAAGTGGAAGCCAACCAAAAACTACATACAAACGATCACTCCCAGAACCTCAAAGCCACAGGTGGGTAAGCCGATCCATAGGCAGAAATGGCAAACCGTCTCAAAATTAAGAAAACCACCTAAATATGTACACAAGGAGAGAGGTTGATCCAAAACGAAAAGTGCTCACTCACGTCTCCGATCCCAAAAGTTTTTGAAGATGGCATAAACAATCACCGTCAGTAGCTGGTACCATCATGAAACAAATGCAGAGTGTAGTATGAGTACCAAAACAAAGGTACTCAGTAAGCATTATAGGTCGACTGAGCAAGAACGGTAAAGACAATATCAAAAGATAGAATCTAGACACAAACTGAGGTCAAAGTGGATATGAAAGGAAGCATACGAGCATATAGAAAGTAAATCAAAGTACAACAAAACTAAACCTAACTAGACCCCATAAGCCTCGAACTCCCATAAGCCCAACAGGTACACACAATAGCTAAGTCTACTGAGAGAAGCGTACCATGAACCAAAATACGAGCTCCCAGCCCAAGTAACCTCAAATACTTAACAATCCAGTCAACTCCCAACCAAGCCAGCAAGAGTGACATTCATTCTAGGCCGCCCAACCAGCCAGTCCACTCCCAGGGACATAAGTCACCCAGCTAGCAAAATTTACGTGGGGGTGTGTCAACTCTGAATAGAATCTCATATATCAAGGCCGCCTAGCAAGCCGGTCCACTCACATGGGCGTAAGTTGTCTAGCTAGTAAGAGTGACCCAGGGGAGTGTCAATTCTGAAGCGTATCTCAAATACCAATACCAGGCCACCCTCGAACGACGTCCACTCACAAAAAGTCTACCAAAAATCTCCAAGCCTAGAAAATCCAATCATTTAACGCCGTAATAGCACAAAACCTCTGGTAATGCACCATAGCGGTAGAAATAAAGAGAGAAGATAGAAGATCCGTAAATATTTGAAAACGCCTAGAATAAGGCTCATACTATAGACTCAATTCTTCTACTCGAGTCTACAAGGATCTAGTCTGTCCAAATTGGTGTCGTAGAAGAAGCAAGAAATTAGGAGTCTAAGGCAAAACTAGTCTAATCATAGTCTAAGGCCGAACATGCTAAAATATATAACAAGTAACAGCAACAAATCAAGCCACAACAACATGGAACATATACAATCCCTAACTAGCATGGTACTACACCTGAAAATACGGCCAGTCAAGCCAAAGCATTGTATCTAATGTAGGAAAAAAAAGGAACAACTAGGTACTCGCCCCCAATTCATTCAAATCAACATGACTTTACGTATTCAAGCTCAATCTAATAGAAAGGAAGTCATAGCCTACAAGTAGCTTGACCGCGAGCACTCCAATCTAATTAGCTCTGAACACTATGGGATTTGTGTAAAATTCTCTAAATATAAACTAGGTCCTAGGCCTATGGTAACTGGATGACTTTGGGCTTTCGCTTTTTAGTTAGCCTTTAATTAATTTTGGTTTAAAATTAAAAGATACTATAATAGATACTCCATCAAACTATACAATAAATCTATGCAAAGACTCCTATTAAAAGTTTCAGATCAAATCATGAGGCAACAAGGTTTTAAATGCTTGACTTCTTGGTGAAGAATTGAAGTTGTTCTTCAAGAACACACTTGTGAAAGAAATGCTTTAATAATGATGTATTTTGAAATGATATAAAAGTAAAAAAATGAAAATTAACCGAAAAGTACCGATATCAAAGAAAAACCGATATTATTGCAGTGATTTTTAAGAATCTAATTTTGATTATATATTATAAAATACCCAAAAAAATTAGGATGGTACAACGTTTTTAAAAATAATTGCACCCCCTTGTCAAGTATACCCTCCATTGTATTAGTAAACTTTTATATTACTAAAGTCACTAAATTTTATCCGTTGAATTTGTAAGGGAAAAAGGCATAAGTGTAGGATCAAAATAATCAAATATCCTGCGGATGTTAACAACGTAATTAACGTCAGAAGACTGTAAGTAAGAAGATAAATGAGAAATTTAACAAAAAAAAATTGAAATATTTAGTGTAGTTCGGTCAGTTGACCTAATCCATAAGAGGATATAAACAATTCACCATATACAAGAGGATATAAAATATCGAGAGAAATAACCTCACAAAATTTACTAAGAATAAGAAGTTCACACAAGTGATAACATAACACTCGTGTCTCACAAATTCTCCTCCTAAATAGAACACTCCATGCCCTTAGATATAGTTTTCCATTAAATTTACATCTGCACACAAGTGTAACACTCAGATAAAAAATTTCAAACAAAAATCTTTGTTACCCTCAAATAAATTACGGTTAAAATTGAACTTATCAAGTTGAAGGAAAATCCTATTAAGGCTAAAGTTGAACCAATCAAGATGAAGGAAAATCCAACCAATAATAATGAACTAGGTATACACACAATGATAAATATCCTTGAACTATGATCAAAATCTCAAAAACACCGTCTGACAGTCTCACTAGGCATACACCGTCAAAAGTTAATTCTCAATAGCGTCTATCTTAGATTCATCAACCTCAACACCCCTTGAACACACAACAAATACCAAGAAAACAACTTCATCAACATAGAATGAACACTTTTCAAAATTAGCATAAAGTTGTTCCTTCCTAAGCACATCAAACACACATCTCAAATGATCTATATGCTCATGCATGATTTTACTATAAATCAAGATATCATCAAAATAGACAACCACAAACTTCCCTATGAAGGGCTTCTTCACATGATTCATGAGACGCATTAGTGAGACCGAATGACATCACCAACCATTCTATAAGAAGATTAGATTAGTCTAACTAAATCTATTTTCCTATAATTTGCTTCTTAAAGCACCGTATAATATTTTTAAAACAACTCTCGCTATAGTGTAGTGTCTGAGAAATACTTGAATTTCTTTTCATACAAAATGATTAAACCCATCGCAAAACATATAAAATTGACACACAGTATCTTACTTAGATACCTAGGTTTAAAATTGTTGATTGCACACTCATTATTTTCAAAAAGTTTGCATATTAAACACAAAGTACTGAAATGGCGAGATAATGTTGCTCACTTTCTCAGATAAATTAGTGGATCTCAAATAATAAATTTCTCTTTTTATGTCAAAGAATCTATCTCTCTCTTTCAGACATAAAAACAACAAAAAATTAAAAGAAAGTTTCTCCGATGGATTAGTTGTTGCTCTACTCTTTATTTTTTCATTTTGGTTGTCCTTTTTAATAATAATAATAATAAAAACTGGTTTGACTGTTCAATTGGAACCCTAAAACCTTTTTTAAGAAAATCATGTCAACTTCAGATGTCTCTGATGAGTTCAGCCTTACAAAAACAACGTGACAACGGAGAGTCCCCATGGTGAAACGTCTTCTATCACGACCCAGACCGTCGTGATTGACACCCACACTAACCCTCCGATGGGAGAACCATAACTACTAACCACTAACCTCAAAACTAAGCATTTAAAGATACGAAAGCAGGTTTAAATGCAGAAAACTGAAGTTCCCTTAAACTTCCAAAAGATCTAACAATGATACTTAAATATTGTGGAAAATAATGCTTAGAACCTGAAAGTCAATGTACCAAAACTCTAACCAACAAGTCTAAGAGAATGGGTATAACCCAACTAAATATAAGATGACTAATGAACTACTCTAAGTCCGAATAAAATGGACTGAGCAAAAAGAGAACCCAAGGAAGCCCGGAAGAACTGGCTCACCCTTGAATTCGATTGATCACTGATCTTCTAAGCGAGGTTTGTCAATAGCCACTTGAAGATGCCCTATACTCAACAAAGAAAGAGCAAGTGCAGTACACAACCACAGTGTACTGGTAGGATCACGCGGCTATCCCACTAAGTGTAATATAAGTAAGTAAAAACAACATTATAAACATGCGTATACCAAACATGTACAATATCGATTATCAATTTCTCAACAATATGTATTTACAACAAGTCATTGGTTCTCTCATGGAACCCATACTCAAATAGTTAGTGTACCGGATCGTGGTACCCATTCCAAGTTAGTGTGTCAGATCGTGACACCCAATCCAAAGGTTATATCGGTACGTGGCAACCGATCCCTATTAGTGTGTCGGATCGTGACACCCGTTCCAATTTGTATGTCGGTACGTGACATTCGATCCCAGTTAGTGTGTCAGATCGTGACACCTGTTCCATTCAACAAGCCACAATCACAATGTAATCATACAATCAAGAGGTGATTCATGGCATATAGTTATTCGTTCATACTCATTTACATTAGGTATGATCAATAATGCAACATTCGCATACATACATGAAATACAATGAAGCATTTACTCACAATATGACACAAACATGAAATCACAATCATCACCAACCTAAAGTAAAGCTTGAATCCCCTAAGAAACTTGATTCTTCCCTTTTCAAATTCCTTCCGCTTTTTCTTGGTCTACAAACAATCAATAATACACAATGATCAATAAACGAAGCTTAATTACTCGGATTGTAATTAAAATTCTCAACCCTAGGCCAAACATTTGATCCCCCATACCCAGATTAGGGTTTTTCCCACCATAATTCTCAGATCAAAACCCTTCCCCATCGATAATTACCCAAGAAACTAGGTTCTACGGATCGAAAAATGAATTCGGGGAGCGAAAACCTTACCTTTAGCCTCAAGAATGGTGGAAAACTGTTAAGAAAACACCTGGGTTCGTTCCTTAGCTCTCAAGTTCGAAAATTACAGAATAAAACATTTTTGGGGTTTATTTCCGACTTTAAGTCGCGTCTTTCCCGCTACGGCGGACCCCATCCCACCACAGCGGCCCCTCCTTGGCGGGACTAATCCCGCCCTAGCGGGTTTCACAGAAATATAGAGATAAATTAAAAGGTTCCAAACCCCCATTTCACCACACACCTTCATCCCATGAAACATAGAAAATACCTGTTCACGCTAAGATCAATTTAGGGAATCATACTGGCCCGAATTTAATTTAGTAAAGTCGTACAGGTTCCTTGACATCTTAGTTATCTACTCGTGTGGTTAAATTCATAATTAGACCTCCCATTTGCTACCAGCATTCCCTAGACCTCACTGACTCCAATTTCATCCAAATCTGGACTAGGTTAGAAAATTTCAAGTTACTACCAAAAAGTTTTCTGACCTCAATTTTTTCCCCATTGAGATTTCCCTAACGACGGAATCAGGTCATTACATCTTTAATATCTCACTTTATTGATCATTGTCTGCAGTTCCCTTTATCTAGCAACCATGTGCTTTTAGAAATCCACCCCACTGCTCAAATATAAAAAGATAACATCTTCAAAAACTCTAGAAACCTATTAGAACAGACAACCAACCACCCTCCCTATTACAAGCTAGGGAACAACTCTTACGTAAAATGTCAATGATCATTATAAAAAAAATCATCACAAACACATCTAGACCAAAACATCACTTGGCAAATAAAAGAAACTACACGACAATCACTACCGATGACAAGATCACCCATACTAATAAAACTAGGAAACTCTAAACACATTACTACTTGAAAATATAAATGAATTACACAAAAATGAGTGAAAACTGGAGAGATCAAAACATGACCTACATGAAGTTCCACAAGGAAAAATAAAAGGTTGGGGATTATTAAGTTCGGTTAACACAAGGTCACATAAAAGTAGGAGTGGGCATAAATACCGAAAAGCCGGAGAACATAATGCACATCCCTACCTGAAAGAGAATCCAGGACTACTTAGCAATCAGTAGCTAGCAAAGAAAGCTTGTGCCAACTATAAAAATCAAACCTGGAACAACCCTTGGGAGGTAAATATACAATGGAGAACCTCAAAAATATTCATTAACTCAAAGTCATCTCATCAAGTATTTTACCAACATGCCATGGTGAGTTGGCAGGGTGAGTAAACTATTTTGTACTGAAGAAATTTATTGATGACTGCAAAAATACAAGAGAACAGAAGGATAAGTAAATTCCTTTCTATCATCGAATCAAACATCTTCCAAAACTGTTTCATGTTTATGTCAATTCTCTGTCCTTGCCATCTTGAGAATAAATTAATATGTCTTACCAATGTAATACCAAAAATCTTCAGAAACATAGTACCAATGATTCCTTGAAGCTTAAAAAGGTAAAGGTACCACATCAAGATAATGAATTCCACATGTCGAGAATAATTCAGAATTGTGACTGCAGTTGAACTCTTTAGTTTTAGCTCCCTATGGCTCTGTTACCGTGATGCTTTACCAAGCCTCGTTAACATTGATACATAGATCCCTCATATGTAGTTCAGTACCAGCGGGCAAGACAGAACTACCCTTAAAAAGCCAGACACAATGGTTTCTCTGAATATTCACAAAGATAGCAATGGTTTTAGTAGTACATTGTGTATTTGATACGCTCAAACTACACCTCCCTAAAGAAGTATAAGCGATCGTTGTCAAACAAAGAACTCAACTTTTAGGTTGGGGTCGATCCCACGAGGAATATGGTCTAGACTTAAACTTAACTCACTATTATATATGTTCAGTCAAACTATTTCCGAAGCAAGTAAACTAAAGGGGGGGATTTTTGTAAACAAGTATAACAGATTCTTGATTTAAGTAACAAGTAAGCAACATTTAAACTTTGTTGTTATCAATATGAGAGAGAACCTAGGGCGTATGTATTCCTCATGAGCTCTTAACTCAGTAATCCTTTCCTAGTGTTTCACATGCAAAGTTGGTAAGTTATGTATCCCTAAGTGATTGGTCCTCCAAATAGGGAATTTCACTACGCACCTTGGTCCGGCTACGAGTGTATACTTTACTAACCCTTACCTTTACCACAGATTAGACATCACATCAATGTATGGCTTAGTTTTCACCCTCGCACCAATTGACATTAGACTATTAGTTAGCATCCACTAAATCTCTGTTATTAATTATTTTCTTATTAACTACCTCCTTGGTCCGGCAAGTAGCAACAAGACGAGTTTTAACGCGTGCACTCATTAAAAGGACTTCTAAACAAAAGAATTGATAATACATGCATACACACTATTCCAAAATTACTTAGTTACTATTCATACATTGTTAATTGCTCACGGTTCCAACAACCCAAGTTGTGGATTTAGCTACTCAGGCTTGCAAGAACACAATTCATGAAGAAAAAATTCATGAACTTACAATTAGAGTAGAAGAAATCCGAAATCTACAATTGAATTTCAAAGTAAAATTCTTATAAAACGTAATCCGGGAGTGACTTGCTAAAGTTTGCAACTCAATTCCACAAAATACCAAGAGCTCAAAGTAAACAATAATTGCTAACCCTCTAAAATGAGGTTTACATACCGCATTTATAGAAAAACATGTCCTAAACAAAAAGGAAACGAAATAAGGAAATAAACTTTTTGGACGCGGCTTCGATTGACGAGCTTGACATACGGACTATGGGTCAACCTACGGTCCGTAGGTCCCTTCCATTGCTCCATACTAAGCATTTTTCATCAGGTAGTAGAACTTCAATATCTCTGAATCAATCGACGGATGTGCAGAACAGATCGTAGGTCGACCTAGGATTAGTCATTCTCATCTATGGTTCCACACTTGGTTAAGCTTCCCTGATGCTCCATCTACGCCACCTATCGACATACCGTCACTTGACCTACGGTCCATAGGTCACCTCTGTGGGTGGCTCCTTCTACAAATTTTAAATTGTCATCTCACTCTACCACGTCCAAGCCTATTTCCTGCAAATATAACACAAAAAACATTAATTCCAACACAATATAGCTCTACACACACAACTTCTAAGTGAAATGTATCAAAAATACCGTAAACTCACGGTATATCAACACCCTCAACTTAAACTCGTTATTTGTCCTCAAACGACGCACCAAAACTCTTAACTATACTTGTGTAGAAGCAGACATCCAAACTTAAGCAATCACATGGCTTTCTATCCCGACTCCCTTATTCAGTGCAAACCTTTTCATTCAGACTCAATCAAGCTAACTCATACGGATCAAGATATGGCATAGATCGACCAATACACATCACACCATACACCTTTCACAATCACCAAGGTACCAACTTTCCAATAATGCAACTAGTGCCCTCACTTCAAATGAAATCCTTTTTTCACACAATATATATGATTTTTGAGTTTAAGGATTCATTCAACACTCATGCTCAGAAGTGACTTCAAGTACAGTTAGTGCTCAATACCATAGGCTTGGCCTTATTTTCACTGCATAGACTCTCCAAACTAGTTACTAGGATCACTATAGGACTTTCTTAGCTTGTAACGTAGGCTCAGGGTCAGGTAGGATATATTTGGGTACTATTTAGTGAATTTCTGCCCTCATTGACATTACATTGGCTTTTTACCTTTGTTCTCAACCAATCTTGACATCTTTTTTATTAGCTTTTCTTTCCCTTGACTTTCTTTAACACTGATGTGACCTTTTGACTTTGTAGCTCATATATTTATTTTTTCCTTCTTTTTTCTTTTATTTCTTTCAGCACTTTTGTCATTCATCTTTTGAACAAAGTCACATCTTTTTCTATCTTTTTTCTTTTCTTGTCTTCTTTTCAACCACAACTCTATTCATACCCTTTTTTTTCAGTTTCCTTTTTACAAAGCCACCCTAAACTTATGTTTTTTGCAGAGGTTGAGGTACACAATATCAAATATCGGACCAGGGCCAAGATCAAGGTAACTTTTTGAATTAGCCACCCTCAACTTAGGCTTTTGACCTAAGTTAAGGTGCACATGTCCAAGGAGGAACCAGGGCCAAGACAAATCATTTAAGGGAAGGTGAGTTAGGTGTTTAGAAAGAATTGGTCTATTTTAGGCTTAAATATTTGGATCAAAGGGAACATTATTTCTTTTGGTTAGATCATTTTAGGCATTAGTGAACTTATCGGAACAAAGGCCTATGATCATATCCTAGCTTCTAGCCTAGATTATCTTAGCAGGACCAACGGGGAAAGTTCTAGATTGGCACAATACTGTCTGAACATTCAAACTTTTCTCACTCACACTTGCACATGTTTCATTATCAGATTATCATATTACCCAGTTCAAGTTTCAGCTTAAGCCATGAGGTCAAATCAGTTCTTTATCATGTCATATTAAGAGCCAACACATTCAACTCATCAAGCCTATAGATTCTAGCACATTACATCATTTTTGGACGGGTATCTGTTTCATGCTTTTTATGCCATCATGCTTTTATTCTTCTACTTACTTCTACACATACATTCCTAAACACGTCGGTTCAACATAAAAGTAAATAGGCCTTTGGGGTAAAAGAACACAGCAAACAAAACCCCAAAGGAGGATTGAGAGTTGGGTTACTAAGACTTCACCCTAACACTCCAATCCATTTACCCCACCCAAACAAAATAAAGTGAAATTACCCTCAATGCACAGAAAGCAATAAAATAAAGTATAGGGTGAAGGTGAAGCAAACATGTGGCGCACATGCACCGAAGACACTATAGAAATGGGTGGGTCCGATTTCTCGAATCCCACTGGATCAACACTCGGGCCACTATCAGAAGTGCCCGTATCAACTATCGCACCCTCAGTGGTGCTCACACTGCCAGATGGGCCAACATCTCCCTCTCGAGCTTGCTGTTATCTAAGATCCTCGTCAACTATGGATGCCCGCCTTGGCGCCTCAGTCTGCTAGCGCTCATTCTTCTTCAATCTGCGCTCCTCATCAGCGTCAAAAGTGCGGTCGAAATAGTGTCAATTCCCTGCAGCACAGGTAGAGTCATGTGGCGGAATAACATCATCGAAGAGGGCACTCATCACCACCTCATCATCCTGTGCCGCAGGGGCAGACTCTGGCACAGTCTCTAGGGGGGCTAAGATAGAAGCAGCAGCACAGAGGCTAGTGAGCTCTGTTTGGAAAGAGACACATCGATGGTGGGGGCCAACCTCTCTAAGACGCACAGCTCAAATGCATCCAGGCGCTGGTGAATGGCTTGGACCTTGCGGTCCATCATCTGCTCCATCTGCGCCTCGAACTCAGCTATCGACCACTCCATCCATGGCTTCACATTCTGAAGTAGCGTGGCCATCTGTGCCTCTAACTTCTGGACTCGGGCTAGAGGCAAGGCAACAGACCCTGAAAAGGAAGTGTCTATGGAGAAGCTAGGGACCTGACTCGCGACCGGAGATGGTGGAGCCTGGGTGTTTGTTGTAGGGGCCGAAATAGTGGAGTCATCAGCCTGTATCTGTGCAACGTCAGAAGCAAGATTATCACCTAGCGGTGGCACCTCAACATATGGCTCTCTGAACGGTGCGTCTAGGTTGGCATCATCTCTAATGAGACCGATGTCCAGAGTCTTGGTTTCCTGCAACAACCGGTCACAAGGCCAAACTCGTACGTTGGAGTCCCTTTAAAGCTGGAAGATGAGGTAGGGGAAGGGTAAGGTGGTGGTGGCCTTGAAGGACATTTCATGAATCTCTGCAATTAAGATGCGGACAAATTCAACCTCCAGCCCCGCTACCATAGCTGCAAGTATCACTGCTCGGTCCCAAGTAACCACATTTTCCGCTTGAGTAGGGGACAGTCTGTGTCATACTAGTAGCCAAAGGAACTTAGCAGCAAAAGTTAGGGTCGCCTTCCGAATGCCCAGGCTATAGGTAATGACCCAATCTGCGCGCTCTCCATCTGTAGCTAGGTTCCTGTCTAGCCACCTAAGAAGTGCCTCCCTCTACTCGGCATTCTATGGGAATGCCCCGCTCTAAATGATGCCCATCGATAGTCAAGCTCTGTCGTATTGATGGGAAGTGTATGATCGGGGCCGTCGATAAATCGACGGAGGGTGGTCTCGGAGATATCAACAATGAAACCCCAGACTACTGTCGCCTCAAATGGTGGTTGAGCTGCAGGCTTGGCCCACTTTGAGATGAACCCTCTGCTGGTGGTGGTGTAAAAAATGTAGAACTCCCTAATTATCTCCACATTGTAGGCATTTGGGTCGTGCCATCCACTCACACTTGTGCCTTCTGAAGAGCTCCTCAATGACTAGGGCAGTGTGGAGGCTACCCATGAGAATCATGCGCTCCTCAATGACTAATCTAACCATCTTGTTGTTCTCATTCAATATGCGAGCATATGTGTAGATATGATACTCTCCCTCGACGCACCATCTGTTCGGCTTAGTGGAAACCGATGCAGTCTCGAAACTGGGGGGTAACTAGGACATCACCCGTATTGTCGGCCTTAAAAGAAGAGGTAGTAGTACCGCTGGAGCCGGATCCAGATGCCGACTGAAAACTAGTTATTGACTCGATTGGTGTTGCCCCCTTTTCCAGACTAGGGGCAGTGACCTTGTAGGAGCTCACCTGTTGTGCTCAGTTCCTCGTAGTGCGAGGAGCAGTGGGGGAAGTCCTGGTTTAAGGAGGAACGTACTCATCGTATGTGTCCTCGTTGATTAGCCAGAGGGAAGGTGTGATGGATTTTGATTTTTCGGGAGCTTGCTTGGGCCATGGTACTTGTGGATGCTTAGTTAGTACCAAAACAAGGCAATAAAACATTTGGAAGAATTTTAGAACAAGAAACGAATCAAAACAAAAATTGAAAAAAATCTGAACAGTAGCATAACTGTCGACCCATGGTGGTTACCTACGGTCCGTCGATGGTCAGAGTACCCAAAATTGGGTCTCTGACGTTTGAACTATGGTTGTGCAGAACGGTCCCTTGATGGAACGACGGACCATAGTCCACACCGTGGTTCGACACTTAGTGAATACTTTGTGTGCAACTGACCCACGGACCCAACCTACGGTCCGTGGACGGGATCTCGTAGGTAAGTTTTGTGACAGGTTTCAGAACTTGTTTAATCAATTACACAAACAAACAAACTTGGCCTACACATGCATTTCAACACATAATATGGTAGTTTATCATCTCTGGGGTTTCGATTACACAGAATTCAACTTTTGACAGGAATCAAACTACGAACCCTAAGTCAAAACATTCAATTAGACCCATTAGTTAATTTATTCGGTTTCAATTAACTACACACTCACATACCATCATACCAAGGATGTTTCTAACTTATAATTCAACATTCACACACGAAACTAATAGCCCAAGGTCAAGTTCATCGATGTGATCAGTTTGTGTTGCAACGATATTCGCGACCCTTTGCTAGCCTTTCGACACCGACCCCGGACTTTGGAATTGTTGGGGAAGAAGAGTAGAAGTGGGGATTGATTTGGGGGAGAATGAAAGATTAACAGGATTTGGGTAGTGGATTGTGGGAGTGATAAGGGGGATGTGGGGGATAAAAGGATGAATTTGGGTATGTGGAAGGTTTAAAAATGGTTGGGAGGGAGTTTAGAACGTGGGGGGGATGAATTAAAATGAAAGGTTTTATTTTATAAGGAGTTCGGGTCGAGTCAGGCAAACCCTAGTTTTGGACCTACGAGACCCCATCGACGGTCTGTGGACCAGCCTACGAACCGTAGGTCAGGTCCGTATGTAACTCTAATACTTAGAAAAAAGTAGGAAAGACCAGCTTGAAGCCTGGATTTTGAATTCGATTCTATCCTGCTGGGTAAATAAGGTAGTTTTTTCCTGCTCTGAAGAGAGACCTTGAGGGGGAACAGCTGGCAGTCAAAGCTATAGGGAGACGTGCTTCGGTCTTTCCTGGCCCGCTTCAAACAAAATGAGAAAAAAGGGTCCGGTCATAACTTACTTGGGATCTACGGACGCCATTAACGGTCTGTGGGTGGATGGGGTCCGTAGACCTCTGCACAACCATTTTCTGCAGATTTAGCTTTTCATCCCTGCACACGTTGCAACCATTAGGACTTTCTTTTTACATTTTTTGGACACGTTTTAGACACGGACCCTATGCTATATCTAGCCAACATTAATACAAAGCTAAGACAACAAACTACAGTACTACAAAATCAAAATTAAAGAACAAAAAACTTCTATGTCGAAAAGAAAAACATATAGTTGGCTAGATGATAGATCTTGGGTTGCCTCCCAAGCATTGCTTGATTTAACATCGCGGCACGACGCAAACACCTTGACTACTTAGACTTCATCAAGATAGTAGGCCTCAATCACTTCTTGCACACTCTCCGATTGCCCAAGTAGACCTTGATTCTCTGCCCGTTCACTTTGAACCTCATTCCTTCCTTGTTCTCGAGCTCAACCGCTCCATGTGGAAACACTTGTGTGACTCTGAATGGCCCGGTCCACTTGGACTTGAGCTTGCCCAAAAATAAGTGCAACCTTGAGTTGAATAGAAGCACTAGATCACACATAACAAATTCACGCTTTTCAATCTTTTGATCATGATACTTCTTCATCTTCTCCTTGTATAGGGATGAACTCTCATATGCTCTTAGGCAAAACTCATCAAGCTCATCCAAGTCATTCAATCTTTGAATCGATGCGGCGCCCCAATCCAAATTCAACTTCTTTAGTGCCCACATAGCCTTGTGCACTAATTCTACCGGCAAATGGCATGACTTCCCATATACAAGTTGGTAGGGGGACATACCAATAGGAGTCTTGAAGGCAGTGCGATAGGCCCATAGAGCATCATCACGCCTCCTTGACCAATCCGTTCTATTCGCGTTCACAGTTGCAAGGATTTGCTTTATCTATCTGTTTGACACCTCAACTTGCCCACTAGACTGCGGATGGTAAGGTGTAGCTACATTGTGACGCACCCCATATTTTTCTAGCAATGCTTTGAACAACTTATTACAAAAGTGGGAACCTTCATCGCTGATAATAGCTCTAGGTGTACAAAATCTAGAGAAGATACTCTTTTTCAGGAATGCCGTGACACTCTTCCCTTCATTGTTTGAAAGTGCAATTGCTTCCACCCATTTGGATACATAGTCAACCGCAACAAGAATATACTTCATCTCATGCAAACTCACTAAAGGACCCATGAAGTCAAGTTCCCAAACATCAAATGACTCGATCACCAAAATAGAATTCATAGGTAGCTCTTGCCTCTTTGAAATTCCTCCTTCTCTTTGGCAACAGTCACAAGACTTGGCGAAATCATGAGCATCTCGGTGGATGGTAGGCCAGTAATACCCACACTGCAAGATTTTATGAACAGTTTGAATACCACTATGGTGCCCACCAACAGGCGATGAATGACACGCCTCTAGTATACTCATCATCTCTACCTCGGGCACACAATGACAAATAAACCCATCAGCACAAATACGAAACAAGTAAGGCTCATCCCAAAAGAACTTCTTCACATCATGCATGAACTTTTTCCGTTGGTGAAATGACAAATCCTATGGAAGCAAATCACTTGCCAAATAATTAGCAAAATCAGCGAACCAAGGGATAAGATCATAAGAATCAGCCAATACATGTTCATCGGGGAACTCATCATTAATTTCAATACCATCATCAAACTTATTCATAGCCTCTTCCTCTAATCTAGACAAATGATTGGCAACCTAATTTTTTGTCCCCTTTCTATCTTTCACCTCAAACTCGAACTCTTGTAGCAACAACACCTATCTAATCAACCTCGGTTTTGCATACTTTTTTGGCATCAGATACCTCAATGCAGAATGGTTAGTATACACTATGACCTTAGAACCAAGCAAGTAGGATCTAACTTTTCAAATGCAAAAACCACAATAAGTAGCTCTTGTTCAGTCACTATGTAATTCTTTTGCGCCACATTCAAAGCTTTACTTGCATAGCAGATAGGGTGAAGAATCTTTTCGCACCTTTGTCCTAACACTACTCGAAGTGCCACCTTGCTCGCATCACACATAACCTCGAACGGTTGTCCCCAATCCGATGAAATAATGATCGGTGCTGAAGTTAACTTGGCCTTCAACTCTCAAAATGCTCTAAGACAAGCATCATCAAACACAAATTTGCACTCATTTTCGAGTAGTTTGCACAATGGGTGTGCAATTTCTGAGAATTTTTTAATGAACCTCCGATAGAAACCTGCATGCCCAAGAAAACTCCTAACACCCTTTACAGAGATGGGTGGTGGAAACTTTTCTATTACCTCAACTTTGTCTCTATCAACCTCAATACCTTTCTGTTAAATCTGATGCCCAGCATTATACCTTTTTTGACCATGAAGTGACATTTTTTCCCAATTCAGTACCAGATTACACTATTTACACCTTTTTAGTACCTCAGCCAGATTCATCAAACAACCATCAAATGAGTCACCAACCACTGAGAAATCATCCATAAATACCTCAATCGTTTCCTCAACCATATCTGAGAAAATCGACATCATACACCGCTGGAAAGTCACTAGAGCATTACACAATCCGAATGGCATTATTTTGAAAGCGAAAGTCACATAGGGATAAGTGAAGGTGATCTTATCTTGGTCTTCCAGAGATATGGAAATCTGATTGTACCCCAAATACCCATCTAGCAAACAGTACCAACCTTTACCAGCAAGACGATCTAGCATCTGATCCATGAACGGCATAGGGAAGTGGTATTTCTCTGTCCATGCATTTATCTTGCGGTATTCCATGCAAACTCTCCAACCAGTTACGGGTCTCATTGGAACAAGCTCATTCTTTGCATTTGGAACCAGGGTGATTCCCCCTTTCTTGAGCACACACTGAACAGGACAAACCCAACTACTATCAGCAATGGGGTAGATGACTCCGGCATCCAACCACTTATGATCTCCTTTTTCACAACCTCTTGCATAGGGGGATTTAGTCTCCTTTGGTGCTCAATACTTGGCTTACTGTTCCGCATGAGTTGGATTTTATGATAACAAATGCCCGGAGGAATCTCAATGATATCCGCAATAGTCCACCCAATAGCCCTTTTTAACCTCTTCAACACAGAAATTACGGCCTCAACTTGCTCCACACTCAAATCCGTAGCAATGATTACCGGCAAAGTGCTATCCTTTCCCAAGAAAACATACCTCAAGTGGGCTGGTAGAGCCTTGAGTTCTAGTTTTGGAGGTTCATCTACAGACGATTTTGCAGGCGGTGACTCACGATTATTCATGTCTAACTCCAATTTTTTTAGCTTGGAAGGGAATTCAAACCTATCAAGTGCGGCGACCAATTCATCATAATCTTCAATACCATCACCATCAAAATTCATCATCACTGCTGCTAGTGCATCAACACCCAACCTCTTTTCAATAGACACTTCGGAACCACAGTCTACAACATGATTTACTATAGAAACTGCTTTCAGATCACTTTCCTGCTTCATAGACCTACAAATGTTGAAAGTAACCTCCTCATTGTTCAAGTGGAACTTCATCAACCCTCTCTCTATATCGACTAAGGCATGCCCAATAGCAAGGAATGGTCTCTCTAAGATGATGGGGACCTCAAAATCAACCTCACAATCAAGTATCAGAAAGTCTGCAGGAAAGATGAATGACTCCACTTTCACAAGAACATCTTGGACCACTCCAATAGGCCTCTTAACAGTCCGATCAGCCACATTGCAGTTGGTTTTGGATCCCCTAAACCCAACTTTTTATAAATGGACAACGACATCAAGTTAAAACTAACACCCAAATCACACAAAGCATTTGCAAAGTGCATAACCCAATAGTGCAAGGAATAGTAAAAGCTCCAGGATCCTCTTTCTTTTGCACAAGTGACCTAGTAGCACTGGCACTGCAATGTTGCAACCTCTCATCATTCTCAAACATCACAGCCCTCTTTTTGGTCACCAAATCTTTCATAAATTTCGCATACCCAGGCATTTGCTCGAAAGCTTCTATCAACGGAACATTTATTGACAATTGTTTCAACATAGTAATGAACCTGCAATATTTCCTTCTTCAGTCTTTTTCACCAATCTCTGAGGGAATGGAGGTGGAGGTCTAGCATAGGAACAACTTTCTGGGTCACCTCCACTTCTTTCTCTGTAGCATTTTTAGACTCTCCAGTAACCACAATCTCATCATCATCTTTCTCTACCACAATTTCAACCTCAGACGGCATAGGGGGATCAATGGTCTGCTTAAGTCCCACGAGTAGTAACTGCCATAAAATACCCATCATTTTTCGAATTCTAGATAGTGTTGCTAGGAAGAGTTTTGGGCTGACGTGGATTCACAGTAGTGGACAACTGATTAAACTGTTGCTCAAGTTTCTTGATAGACACTGCATGGGCATCAACTTTTTTGACCAATTCCAGACAAGTCATTTCGTATCTCTTTCACGTTCTCATCAGTCGCATCAAACCGCTTTATCATATTCTGCATCATATCCTCAATGCATGACATACTACCCCCAGTTTCTCTATTATTAAACTCCTAGTTCCCAGGTGGAACATAGGGACCAACTCTCTCATTCATGTTACCATAGTTGTTCCAGTTGTAGTTGTTATCACGATTGTAGTTCCCATCCCAGACATAGTTTCCCTCTCGAATGTAGTTTTCATAGTTTCGACCTTGGTTTCCTTTACCTTGGCGCTAATTATCCGAGTTGGAACCTTGGGCGTTAGCTCGGAAACCCCCCATGTGATCATTCGCCAAATATGCATCTTCTTCATAATAACACTCCTCATGTGGTGGTGGTGGTGGAAGCCTCGTCAGATAATTCATAGAATTTACCTTTTCCACACCACTACTCACATGTTTCAGTACCAATCCCAATTATGTTCTAATATGTGCCATCTCTTCTCGAATATCATCATTCGATTGGCTAGGTGCATCTTGAACTGCAAAAGTGCTTCTACCAGTGTCTGACTTTCTAGTGCTCCATGCTTTATTTTTTGCGGAAATTTTGTCTAGCTTCTTAGTGATCTCCTCAAAAGCGCACTCACCATATGAACCTCCAGCAATAGTGTCCAACACATCCTTTCCATTATCATACTGACCTCTGCATAAATAATCTTTCAGTGACTCATCATCTATGCGGTGATTTGGAACACTTCTAATGAATGCAACGAACCTAACCCATGAACTGCTCACAGACTCTCCAGGTAGTGCTACGAAATTGTTCAGTTTATCCTTGTGATTTAGCTTTTTGGAAAGCGGAAATTATTTTCCCATGAACACATCATGCAACTGATCTCATGTATGAATCGAATTATATGGAAGCTTAGAAAACCACACCACAGCATCATCAGTCAATGATAAAGGGAAAACTCTCAACCCTATTACATTCATATCCAACTCCGGTCGTCCCAAACAACTCATGCAGACACTTCTCAATTTATCCATGTGACCATGTGGATCTTTCGAAGCTAGACCGAAAAACAACCCTCTCGTTGTAAGCATTTGCATCAGACTACTGGTCACCACAAATATATGCCCTGGAGGTAGATGAGGGAGCACAATAGGTCCTTATGATTCAACTGTATTATAATCGACCCTGTAGTTATCACGCAACCTCAGTTCTGGCGGATTATGTCCCCTCAATGCATCACCAAGTAGATTACCACCACAAACCTGAGTATTTTCATTACCAACTCCCGACGGTTTCAAGTTGACTCCTTCCTCATGTTCATCAATGATCGGATTAATACGGACCCCTTGATTTGCCATTTTTCTCAAAGTCTTGTTTAACTCAGGATCGTATGGTGTCAATGGTTCACCTTGACTCTGTGTACTTGGCATACACTAGAGTAGAAACCTGTGGAAAACAAAAACAAAAAACAAACGTAAAATTAGGAAATACTTGACTAAAGTTTAACAATGTAGTTAAATTTAATCTAAAAGTCCATTCCCCGGCAGCCGCACCAAAAATTGATACTCTCAACTTACACCTCCCTAAAGAAGTATAAGTGATCATTATCAAATAAATAACCCAACTGTAACACCTTACCATTTGAAATAACTACAAAGAGTTAGAATTGGAAATAGTAACTTTAGGAAAGAATGAAAAATCTGGAAATTTGTCAAGTTATGTTAAGTTTGAGTTTTGGGTCAACTTCAAATGACTGTAACTCCTAGCTCATGATGATTTAAGTGTTCTTATAGATATATTAGGAAATATCTTGGAATTATCTTTCTAACACCGCCAAGTTTGTACGATTCCGAGTTTGTATGAGTGAGATATACCCATTTGAAGTCGGGTTGTTCAAATAAGGAAAGTCTAATCCGGATTGTGGAAAAATAGTTTGTTCTTTTCCTTACCAAATTATTTTAATTCATTTTTAGGAGTTTATTTGGGGTCTAATCAGAATTATATCATTTTAGAAAAAATTGAAATTCACGCTAGGGCTTGGAGAAAAGAGAAAAGAGGAGAAAGGAGAAGAAAGTTCAAGATTCGTCGATTTCTTGGAGATTTTAGTGTGGATTTCGCCAAGGGTTAATCCCTACGAGGTATGTGAGATCACATAGCATTGGGTTAGTTCACCCACACGCCAATCATAATTCAATTCAGCGAAGTTGTATTATTTTGAAAGAAAATTATGAGTTGTTGATGATAATTCGTTTGAAATCTTGTGGGTTCTTGTTGTTGAAGTTTCTTGAGGTTGATTCATGTATTTAGGTGTGATTTCGAGTTGAATCTTGCATATATTGAGGGTATAGTCGATTCTAAGTGTTTGGGGAAAGAACTAAGTAGAATTAGGGGGTTTAGAGTTGAAAACAAAGAATAAAAGTCGAAATTCACCTGGGCAAGGGTCTGGGGCACCGCCCCAGCCATAGCACCCCAATTGGGGCTCTGAAGTTTGACCTTTGGGGTGCACGCCAGCCAGAGCGCCCCAAGTCTTTCTCTGAAATTTAAGGGTTGGCGCCCCGCGCCTCTCAGAGCTCCAGGGACGCCACTTCTTCCCATCTTCCCCCTTCTTTCCGTACTAGTTCCTTAGCAACGTACCTATGTTTCCTAGTTGATTCCAACACTCTAAGGTACGTATAAACATCATGAAATTATCCATAAACATTTGATC
Source organism: Solanum piurae (assembly GCA_029582685.1). NCBI lineage: Eukaryota > Viridiplantae > Streptophyta > Magnoliopsida > Solanales > Solanaceae > Solanum > Solanum piurae. Next base: position 48,389 of record JAJOOO010010943.1, read on the forward strand.
ATGAACTGTGAATCCATAATTCAATTCAAGGAAAGTTAAGAGTCAAGTTAAGAAGTTAAGAATCAAGTCAAAAGAAGTTCATCGAGTTTTTCAAAAGTCTTTTACAAACGTTTTAACATCGTTTTAAGACTTAAGTTTTGAGTTGAGTAAAGAGTAAGAGTGGAGTTCATTTATTCAAAGATTATACGGTAACTAAGTATTCCCAAGAGTTAAAATGTTTTCACATTGGAGCAAGAAAGGAAACACCGATTTCCAAGAGAGATTTTAAGCTAAGTTTTGAGTAATCATCTCAAACCAAAGAGAGAGTTTTGTTTTAAAAACATATGAGCTAAGTATATTTTTGGGAGTAGTATTGAGCACCGATATGGAGATGCGAGTTCATAATAACTCAAGTGTCCATAAGCCATGTAACCATCATGGGTAGAAAGGATCATACTTTTTAGATGATTCCTTAGTGCTTTTTAGTATAGACTAGTGGATCCACATAGTTAAGGCGTTCTATATGACGGCAAAGTATAGGACAGTTCTGGAAGTCTGGGCAAGACGTTGTATCATCACTTAGGCTCATAGTGATGGTTGTCGGTTAGAGAAACTCCCACCGTATTATATTACTTTATATGTAAACTGAGTTGTTATTGCATTTCTTTAACAAATTGAGTTGCTACCTCCTGTTTTAAATGCTTTGTATAACTGCACCATTATTGTTGTTTTACTTTGCATTTGAGTTGAGTTATTCATGATTTGAGTAAAGCAAAGGTAAGTGTTCTTTTCAGATTCCTTTCAAGCTTATGTCTTGTTTAGTATTCCCCTCGCATACTCGTACATTCAATGTACTGATGCCATTTGGCCTACATCATTTTATGATGCAGACACAGGTAACCTGGATCAGTATCCAGCGCCTCGTTGATCCAGTTGAGCACTCAGAGTCAGTTGGTGAGCTTCATTGCTTTCCGGAGGATCCCTTATTATCTTTTTTTGATTTAGTACTTTAGTTGCTAGGATGATCGGGGGGTTTTATCCCGACATCCCTCTTTGTTTTAGAGGCTTCACAGATGAGTAGCTATAGTTCTTTAGTATTATTTTTTTTCAGTTGTATATGTTCAACACTTGAGTTTCCATTTTGGCTAAGTTTAATACTTCTTTAAGACATTGCATGAGTTGTCCTTTTTAGACTATTTCTTGTGTTTTAGTCTTCCGCTGGGTAAGTAAGGCGGACCAAGGGTTCGCTTGGGGCCAGCAATAGTTCTCGAGTGCCAGTCCCACCCAGGGCGTAGACTCGGGGAGTGATACCAACTTGTAGGTTGGGGTCGATCCCACGAGGAATATGGTCTAGACTTAAACTTAACTCACTATTAAATCTGTTTAGTCAAACTATTTCCTAAGCAAGTAAACTAAAGGGGGGATTTTTGTAAGCAAGTAACAGATTGTTGATTTAAGTAACAAGTAAGCAGGATTTAAACTTTGTTATTATCAATATGAGAGAGAAACTAGGGAGTATGTGTTCCCCACGAGCTCTTAAAGCAGTAATCCTAATAATAGTAATCATTTCCTAGTGTTATACATGCAAAGTTGGTAAGTTATGTATCCCTAAGTGATTGGTCCTCCAAATAGGGAATTTCACTACGCACCTTGGTCTGACTACGAGTGTATACTTTACTAACCCTTACATTTACCTCAGATTAGACATCACATCAATGTATGGTTTCGTTTTTACCCTCGCGCCAATTGACATTAAACTATTAGATAGCATCCACTAAATCTTTGTTATTAATTATTTTCTTATTAACTACCTATTTGGTCTGGCAAGTAGCAACAAGGAAAATTTTAACGCGTGCACTTGTTAAAAAGACTTCTAAACGAGAGAATTAATAATACATGCATACACACTATTCAAGAATTACTTAGTTATTATTCATACATAGTTAATTTCTCATGGTTCCCACAACCCTAGTTGTGGATTTAGCTACTCATGCTTGCAAGAACACAAATCATGTTTAAGAAGAAAGAATTCATGAACTTACGATTAGAGTAGAAGAAATCCAAAATCTCCAATTGAATGTCAAAGTAAAAATCTTATTAAATGTAATCCAGAAGTGACTTGCTAAAATTTGCAACTCAATTCCACAAAATACCAAGAACTCAAAGTAAACAATAATGGCTAACCCCCTAAAACGAGGTTTACATACCCAATTTATAGAAAAATATGTCCTAAACAAAAAGGAAATGAAACAAGGAAATAAACTTTCTGAACGCGGCTTCGATCGAAAAGATTGACCTACAGACTGTGGGTTGACCTACGATCCGTAAGTCCCTTTCATGGCTTCATACTTAGCAATTTTCATCAGGTACTGGAACTTCAATTTCTCTGAATCAACCGACGGATGTGCAGAACGGCTCGTGGGTCGACCTACGACCATCACTCACATCCGTGGTTCCACACTTGGTCAGACTTCCCAGATGCTCCATCTACGCCACCCATCGACGGACCGTCACTGGACCTACGGTCCGTAGGTCAGCTCCGTGGGTGGCTCCGTCAGCAGATTTTCAGTTGTCATCTCACTCTACCACGTGCAAGCCTATTTCCTGCAAATATAACACAAAAAAACATTAATTCTAACACAATATAGCTCTAGACACACACAACTTCTAAGTGAAATGTATCAAAAATACCGTAAACTCATGGTATATCAACGGTCACACCAAAAATAAGCTACTTTGATGAATGAAACCTGTAAAATCTTAATAAGTGTAAAACTCTAATAGTGCAAAAGAAAATAGACTAAAAGGACATCATAAGCAACATGCTCAAACAAAAATTCCAAGTACCATGTCATGATGAGATTTCACCTCCTTCTATGTCCCCCTCTAATATGAAAAGCAACGTATTAATTTGACCATATTTCCAGAATTAGTAGCCTACAGATACTGCTTAGAGTATGCTCCTCACCTGACAACATGGATACTGCTTAGAGTAGCTCGACATATGGTATCAAATTATATTGAAATCCCCATTGATTATTGTTTGAAACATTCATCTACGTGAATGCGTTGTGTGTTAAACCATCTAACCAGAAAAAAACTTACATTTTAAAAAGAAAGTTTCCTTATTAGACGGATTACAAGTGACAAATTCGTGATGGAAGCAAGAAAAGAAAGAAACAACTTCACTAGCCACTTCAGCTAAAGAATAATCAAAACGTTACAATTTGAGCACGTCATTTTGTATACCTTCCTAAGGAACCTGAGAGAATAAGTTCCAACGCTTTTTAATCGACCTTTAAAGACCAAAATATTGGGGCATACTTCATCTTAAACTTATGAGGTTTTTAAAATACATGTTGCACTCCCACAGTAAGCCACATGATATTAGGGTGCTTTTGCATCCAGTGTGGCATTTCACAACTATAACATTGTTTAACACAGGAACTTACATGAACAGACTTATTATCAGCCAAACACTACCAACAGCATCCACGAACAACCTCGCAAACAAAAAGCAAACAGTTAAAAAGAGTATCAACTTGAAATGGGTGATTAATCAAGGAGTATAGACTGTTTGAGGATATATATATATAATGTGTCATCTACTTAGTCGAGTTAGAAGCACATTGATGATTCTTGAACAGACACGTCCATGTGTTGCATGGCTCACACATTTTTCTTGATTATACAATAGACATATGCATATGCTCCCAGGCCTAAAACAAATCTCTAGTTGAACATTGAATTGGAAACCATCTATAGAAACCAATAAGCTATGTTGCTCGAACTCTTCAACAATGTACGCGGATGCATGTCGGATTCTCCAAAAGTAGTGTATTTTTGGATAATCCAACACAGGTACGACATCGAAAGTGGAGTCTGTGCAACTTAGCCAATAAGGGGACAGTATTTCTAGTGTTAAGAAAATCATAAATAAATCGCAATGGCTGCAAGACTACAATGCCTTCACTAATCATAAACAATGGCCAAAACGTTTCAATTATTTAATTAATTAACCGAAGAGTTCTGACCCGACTCAGATCCGCGTGATCCATTTTATTTAAAATATTTTCCCATTTTTTTGAATTTCCCGCTATTGGAGATGACTGTTCTGAAAGGTTGCAACTTTCAGGAACAACCATGACCGTTTGAAAGGTTGCAAACTTTCTGGAATTGTCGTGTGGTTTCTGAAAGGTTGCAACCTTTCAGAACCAGTTCCTCTTGGTTGTAAATACCAGTGATTCTTTAGACTTTTTACTTATGAAATTTTTTAATTTCTTCTTCTTTTTCTGCACAAATTTCATTCATGTACTTTAATGTCGTTGCGTGGCTCACTGGCACCAGAGTTTTGAGTATCAATACACTAGTAATTGAGATCATTCTCTCCTGGGAAGACATATTCCAAATCAAACCTCGGATACTAGAGGGGAATAATTTTCTTAAAGGAACATTGTGCATTCAGTGGGCTTGATCTTTTTTCCTTCTATTTATTACAGATTTTGGTACGTTTTACAGATTTTAGTTTTTGTTAATTAATTTATGTTCTTCACTGTGTGATTTAAACTTTGGTAATTTAGTGTTTCTGCAAAGTTTTTGTTATCACTAGTATTGTTTAGAATACAGATTGCATAACAGAAAGTGCATCAAGAAAATTGGATTGTTGGAGGAAAAATGCTTTAATAATTGAATATTGATGAGAAAGTGCATTAAGAAAACTGGAATGTTGGAGAGAAATTGCTCCAACAATTAAAGATTGAAGAGAAAATGCAAGTGCATAACAATTGAAATGTTGGAGAGAAAGGTGCTCCAACAATTGACGATTGAAGAGAAAGCACTTCAAAAAATTGGAAGTTGGCGACAAATACATCAACAAATTGGAAGTTTCTAACATGTGCATCAATGAGAGTTGAAGGAAAGTATTTCAACAAATTAATAATTGGTGACAAGTTCTTCAACGAGAGTTGAAGAGAAAGTGCTTCAACAAATTTATTGATTGGGTTCAATATAGGTACCTAGGACCGTGCATGAGAGTTTTGAATATACTCTCGATCGTTAAATCATGATATCATAACATAGTCTGAGGGACACTTTATCTAAAAGAATCTAAATCATGATAATCATGCATACTAAATGATAATTTATCTGAAAACTCCCTAATTCATAAAAATCTGATAATTTGAAGCATGCATGTGAAAATAACATAATTATGATCAAGAAAATACTTGCATGTTATGAGTCCATGCTAATATCACTGAAAAATTAAATTAGAATCTACTCATGCATAATATGATCAATCATGAAAAAAACTATAATTCAACAAGAATCGATGAGAAATCATGAAACCCTAGAATTTGGGTAATCCATAAATTAAGAAATTGAGGTATTTTTGGGACTCAATGAGTGAAGAAGAACCTATTGCTGAAGTTTCTACATACCTTGATTGAAACCCTAGCTTGAATTTGGAAGAAGAGACTTGAAACTTGAATCCATGTTCTTGCCTTGAGGGAGAAGAAATTGATTTTGAGAGAATAAGAGGAAATGAGGGGAAATGAGGAGATTATGGTAATAAGGAATCATATATACCAACTTAAAATAGGCTAAAACAATGTAGTATAGAAATTAAAAAAGTGGGAAAAGACTATAATAGCCCTGACTAAAGTCTATCGAAAGCCATTCACAGACACCTTTTACAGTCTGTAAAACTGTTCGCGGACCGTGAAAGCTTTCGTAGAAGGCAAAAAGGAAAACTGGGCTACTGAAGTTTGGATCTACGGACCCTTCCACAGTTTGTAAAAGACAGCAAGGCCCGTTCATATGTCCGTAGAAGTTGAGATCCCTTATTACTGAAGTTCCAATGTACAAACCATTCTACGGTTTGTAATACTTGCCACGACCCATCTCGGCCTTCCATGAAAGGTAAGGGATGCCTAACATTTTTGAAGTTCAGAGCTTTGGTCTATGAATTCATCCACGTTTTAGAACCATCCATAAGCCTTAAAAACTTTACGTACTATCAACCCATTTTTCAACTTTATGAAGATGATCTACAGATTGGTCTACGATCCGTAAAGCCTATCGTAACCTTGATCCTAAAAATTCAAAATTCTAAAGTTCTCTTCACGGGTGGCATCTACAAAACATGCAAACTTAGAGTGTCCGTAAACACTTTCTATGAAACCCAAAAATTGCAAAATTCAACAGTTCTTCTACACTTTACAACTTTTATCTAAGTTAGGTACTTCATAGGTGTTACACAAATTGAGAACATGAAGTAAATATATGAGGCTTTAGCTACTTCTATTGATGCATCAATGACATTGATGACTAATGAGGATGAATTGGAAGAAAAGCAAGAGAAAAAAAAGTCTCCAAAAAATATGTCTCTTATTCTTTGCTTCCAAAATTTTTACTTCAACATAAGCCTCTTTTAGTAGTTCTAAAATTCACAATATCCCTCCCTCTTCAATAATTTGAATCACAATCTTTTTTTTATTAGAGCAAATGCTTTCTTGCAAGAGATATAGTTGTATAATTTAATTACTTGTTTATGTGCTTACAATAAATTTTGATGTATAAAAAGTAAATCAACCACTAACAAAATTTGAAGAAGTAAGAATATTGTCACGCCTCAGATCTGATTAAGAAGGGCAGACACCCGATGTCTAAATGGCCCGGGAGAACCAACTTACAACCTGCATTTACCATACATTTAACTATGATAGCTATGAAGCTATGACAAGCTTATATGCCCTGTAGCGATAAAAGACCAACATAGATAGGCCCAAAACTTATGTACAACACTTGGCCGTTTAGGCCACAATTGTTAAGAGACAAGACACAACCAAACTTTATACATTAGTCTACAAATCCTCTACAAGATAGACAACCTTAGTTTAGGTCGGGACAAGACCCCGCCCTACCCTTAACTACTATACGGTAACAAAATAGCTGCCAAAGACTTGATTAAGCCCTGAATCAACTTGGAGCTCACCAATAGCAGCTGAGTGTCCTGCGC
>JAJOOO010010944.1:0-49155 GCA_029582685.1 Solanum piurae
CGAGAGTCAAACAGTTTGAGTTTGACCGAGAATTTGCTCATGAAATCTTCAAATTTTTTAAAATGAAATTTATATATTTATAAACTACATAAAAAGTACTATAAGTCACAATAATTGATAATTCAAAATATTTAAAAGATATATGAAAAATTTACGGTCAAAGATAAACTTGTTTGAATCTCGAAATCCGAACTATGTCATATAAATTGGGACAAAGGGAGTAGAAGTTTTTTCTCATATTTTTACACTTTATGGAGTAATAAAGTTAAAAGTTTATAATTGAGATATATATGTATTTCGTTAAAGGGAATTTGTAGCTACTTTTATTGTAACTTTTGATTATTTAACAAAATATATTTTAACTTTTGGATCAAATACTCCCAATTGATTGACTTTTATAGAAATCAATCACAATATGTATTACGTAACTAAAAATATCAACTACTAAAAATTAGAAAAATGTTTAGTGACTATTTTTATAGATATTTTAATTGAACTGGTGTGGAAAAATATATATATATAATTGTTTTATATGAAAAAATTAGAAAAAGTTTCATTATTTCAGTGAGAATCTATTTTGTTACTATGCATCTTTATATATTCGATGGAAAATTAGGAGGGAGGGAATCATGTTATATAACACAAATTTTTCATTGATTTGCGATGGGAAAAATCTTTATATCTAGTACTAATAAAAAAGTTAGTACTTCCTCCCGTCTTAAATAATGTGATACTTTTTTGTTTTTTGAATACGCATTTCAGCTCACAATTCAAATTTTGATAATTGTTTCTTGTTTATTTTAATTTCTTTTTTTAAAAAGTATGACAATCATTAAGGACATTAAGTTTCAGGAGTAGTTTTAATTGTGATGACTACGGAATTAATTTGTAGTCAATATCTGACTTCTTAAGGAAAAAAGAAAAATAAAAATGGAAAAACAACTTATCTTTCATTTTGTCAATATAGTGACATTATTAGGTTATTAATTAATTAAATATCTGGTCAATTATTTGTGTGATGAAAAGTGCTTGACACCAAATTCAGATTAAAAGATATTTTTGTATATATTTTTGAGTCAAAATTAACTTTAGAAAGTTCAATATTAGTTATGTTGTAACTTGTAAAATTCCCTTACTCTATGAAAAGCCAAATCAAATAAACAAGGATTTAATTTGCTAATTAGTTGGAGAAAAAAAATGGAAATATAGTATGATAGAGTAATAACTATAATAGTTTTTTATGGTTGATTAATTTTTAAGATGATAAAAGTTCGATCATAGCAAAAATCAATGATCTTAAAATTGATCTGTCTTAAAATGGTCTAGGAATGTGTTTAATAATTCAGTTTGGTAAAAAATGTTTCATTTTTATTTTAAAAAAATAATTAAAAAAATAGTCATACTAGTATATTTTAATTTGTATTGACCTTAAGAAATTCACTTTCAATTTCTTTTTTATTTTGGTCATTAAATAGTCAACACGTTTATAGAGTTTGCAAGGAAGAATTTAAATGCCTTCATACGAAAAATATCATCCAACCACCAATAAAAAAAATAAAAAATACCCGCAAATGATTTTTCATAAATCAAAACTAGCTGTCAAAGAAAATAAACCAAAAAGCTCTTTCATGGTGGACCAATTTTTCTTAACATTTTGATGACGTTTGAATTTTTCAAATATATTAATTATCAAAATAATAGTCTCCGTCTTAAAATAAACAGGAGACTTTAAAGCTATAAAAAAGATAAAAATTTGACCTTTAATAGTCAAACAAATAGAACATATTAATTCTCCTATTCTTTCGATACTATCCAAATTTGTATTTTAATTTGTGAGTCTTTTTCATCCAAATTGTATCAATTTTCCCCCTTTGAATACTTGCTCAAGAAAAAACTATTTTTTTGTTTCTAGTAAGGCTGAAAATCTTGAAGTTATTATTTCCGCTTTAATTTTGCTTTCCATTATAATGGTCGTAATCTTAAACATACAATATCATAATATTATCAATTAAACACTCTATGCAAATAAATATTTATCATGTTTTACCATTGTTAAAAATGGCAAGTTTTGATTTATATGTGGGGTATTAGTTAGTTTAATGAATTGACTTCAGAAAAAAAAAAATTGAAAAAAGAGAATAATAATTTGGAATATACCTTTAAAAAAAAGATGCAATAATTATAGAGTGAGCCAGCCTATTTTTTTAATAGATTAAAAGTTTGGCTAGTGCCCATATGCCTATGGAATCTCTTTAGCTTTGGTCCAATTTCAGAAAATTCAATACTTTTATGTGTAACAATTTAATTTAAGATTCCTTCTCAATGTGTGAAATCCAACCTCATCATTGCTGTCCAAACAAAGAAAGAAAAAAAAGGCAACAACAAAAGATTCTTTTTTTTCTTTCTAATAACTTAATAACTACGCCTTAATTTAATTTTAAGCAAATTAAAATTAGAGCGTGTATATCTCACGATCAACATAGAACATGATCAAACCATTTCAAGCGACCTTTCTCTTATTTTTGTTTTCAGTATGGTCAACCAAAACATATAGTGGACAGAATTTTATTGAAGTTATCCCTTCTGGACCATGTATGAAAAAGAGTAGATTTTAGTTGGATGAGGCATGATGAGGAGTGGGACATGAGCAATAATTTCATATTTGAAAACCAAACTTCTATCATTGACAATAAAGTTGAGGATATATGCAATATTGCAAATGCAAGAATTCTCAATAAAACCTCTCATTGGTGATTGACCAGCAAATAACTAACATACTAAAATTAAAAAAAAGGTCAGTTCATCAGTTGCAGAAAATAATGCACTTCAACTTAAAAAATAAAGGCACCAATGAGAAGAGACTTATTTGGCAATTTTAAGGTAAAAGGATAATGTTATTATTGTGAGTACATTACAACTCAAAAATTTGAACCAAAGTCATGTACATATCCATCCCACTTGGAGAAATCCTCTAAAGCCTCAATAATTACATTGTCTCATAATTTTCCTGTCACAGATCACTATCATTCATATTTTTCTATTCAAGAATATTATATAGGCAAACCCCACAAGTAGAAAAGGGAGGGGTAAATGGGATGGCCTGATCATCATAAACTAACCTCATAGATAACAAAGACAATTTTACTATTGTATGAAACACTTAAAAGGAACAAGAAAAAATGGAGTTTCTTACAACAGTTATATATCAACTGGTAAGGATGTTGTTCTGTGAAGTGAGTTAGGAAGCAATGTTCTGGTGAAGAAACTCTTTGCAGTACTAACCATGTCCCTGACATTCGGGGAACCTTTGATCGCCTCACATTTTCGGGCCCTTTGGGATACCAAAATGGGGCAGCTAAGTCCATTTGATTCTGAACTAATGGTCTTACCACAATCAGAAGACTTTAGTAGAGTTTCAAGACATGAATTCCTATTCTTTGTCTTCTTTTTCCGCTTAGAGGAACCTGTAGGAGGCTTTGAAGCTTTAGGTGGAAGTCCCAAGTGCTGATCTTTTAGCTCCCTCAATTTTATCTGGTAGTTTGCTTTGAGCCATCTCATTTCCTGCTCAATCAAGTGCTCATACTCAGAAATTTCGTATGGCGCAGGAATTTCACCTAAAGAACGGGGATTTGATAAAGATCTGCCTAAACTTTTTACACCTGATGTAAGCTCACTCTTTGGTCCAGCCTCTTTCTGACCTTCTGTTGAAGGGTCGTGATACAATTTCTCACCTTCTTCAAGGGAATGACTCTCCTCGGATCCCACTGAACTGCATTCAAAGCTTTCATGCCGATCCCAAATCTCTGTGTGATGGAAGCCATTCATTTTGAACACATTGTAATGGACACCATTAATATGGCTTGATGATGCTGGTTCATCAGAATAAGTCGAAGCAATAGGCCGAGGACTGTTAGATTGATATGTAACCTCTTCAAACCGACCATGTGTAGCAGCACATCCATTGCATTCTGCTAGCTGCAAATTCTGACTAACTGGATTTTTAGACAGGAAATTCATGAACGAACCGACAGAGGAATTGTTGGACGAACAGTTGTGACAGAAGCTAGAATTTGCAAAGCGAGGGGTTTCTACGATTCCTGGCCCTGGCTTCCAATCAGGTTCTAATTTGGAAATCTCACCATCAATCATATCGGCGATTTTTGTAACATCTTGATCAGTTATATCCAATTCGGATACCATTTCAGTTGCAACAGTTAATGCTGTATCATATTCAACATCAAATGGGAAATAGATATTCCTGATACGGCCTGCAAAGAAACAGATAGCACAATTTTCAGCTCATGATAAGCATAAACAAATCAGTTCAAGAAAATAAATTATGGTTGCTTACCTTCTTTATCTGCAATTCTGAGTCTTAAGAAGATGCTACCATCCTCTCTTCTCTTCCCTTTAATAGTTATATCCAAATCTGCAGAATGTTCATCGTGTTCATCATCGTTATACTCGAACAGTTCAATTCCAGTTTGCTCGTATTCATTTGGATCAGATGCCCATTCATGTATATCATCAAAACCATAATCATTGTAGGTGCCATTACCAAATGATTTTCCTTCATAATCTAGTTCAAGAACAGGCTTCCTTAGCAGAGGGTTCATATAATCTAGTTCTCTCCTAGACTCTGTATGTCTTAAATCTGATTCACTATCATCAATCCGGAGAAAAGGGTCATCCAGAAGCTCTCTTGCTGAGAGCCTTAGAGACACGGTGGCCAAACATTTTTCAACAAATTGACGTATCTCAGGATCCTTCACTTGGTACAACGCGTCTGGTTTTTTCCCCTAAAATATTGACCAAATCAATTGGGATAACCACAACAGAAAGGAAAGCACAAAAAGAGTACAAAAGATAAGTACTTACAGACATCACTTTCTTGTAGATCTGAGCAGGATGGGTGCACTCACTATATGGGTACTCAAAAGTAACCATTTCTAATATGCACATGCCAAAAGAATATATGTCAACTAGTTCATTGTATTCCTCCTCGTACACTTCCGGAGCCATGAACTCAGGCGTACCTGATCATTACAGACCCATAAACATTTGAGCAAACCATTTTCCAAGTCATAGCACAAACACACACAAGTTGATCATATACATTTCACACACTAGGCAAAGCAGAAGAGCAAAGTATAAGGTGAGTAAAATCAGTGTAAGAAGTATACCAACACAATGAGCAGCGTGCGATTTTCGCAGAATAGCAGCGAGGCCAAGATCTCCAATTTTCACTTCTCCTTGGTTCCCATTGATAAAGATGTTATCACACTTAAGATCTCTATGGATTACAGGGGGATCATGACTATGAAGGTAGAGAAGTCCATTCAAGATCTGTCTGCACCAGCGCTTTACTGCTCTAATATTGACTCTTTTGTGTTTCAGCCTATACCTATCAAACCCCACAAACAAAAAGGCAAAGGATTTGAGGGTGGTGGTGGAGGAGATCCAGATTTAGCAATAGTAAAAAAATCAAATGCCAAGAAACAGAAAATGAAGAACTCACTGTCTAAGAGTTCCAGAAGTGAACATTTCAGTAACAAAATTGATGTTCCTATTAGCAGGATCCACCCAAGAAGTATAAAATGTCATGATATTTTTGTGCTTCAAAGTCTTGAGTAAATGAATTTCACAGTAAAGCCTCTCAAGATCTTCAGGACTTTGTAAGAAATCATAAAGCTTCACTTGATTCCAAGCAACTTCAATCCCTTCATATTCATCAAATGCTCTATAACTGCACAATCATTACATACAAACCAATCAAATCACAATGATCCACCTATAAAAGTTCCATCCTTTATCCAAAAATTTGGAGAAGCAAAAAAAACCCAAAATCTTGAAACACCCCATTTCTATAGACCCCACAGTAAAGCTGCAACATTTGAACCAAATACCAAAATGGGTGTCTAGTAGATCTAACAAATACCAATTTTTACAAGCAAAAAAAGGAAGACAAGTTGTGATTCATACACAGTCTTTGAAGCTCCTTTTCCAAGAATTTCATTATACTGCATCAAAAAAACGAGAAAAGAACAAAACATCAAGCTCAAAACTTCAATGGAGTGAAAAAACCTGATTGTGAGAGAGACACATAAAGAGAAAGAGAGTAGGACATACTCTGCCATATCTACCAGTTGGATCAACTTCAACAAATTCAGAAATTTCTGGTTCTGTATGTGTAAGACCATTCATTCTTTTTTCAAAAATCTATCTAATTAACTTACAAAGATTGTATCTTTTTTGTTCATTCAGCAAGAAACAAGTCAGTTGAAAGAATGAAAAAGATCAAAAATCTAATCTTTTTTAGTTTTCGGAGCTTTTCTTGTAAGAAAAAAAATATGGGAAAGTGAGTTTATTGAAGTTTTCACAGCCCAAACAACACTTCTTGAACGGTATCCACGATAAACGTGAGTCTACAGAAAATTAAGGGGAAAAAGAATGTGGGGTTAGGGGGGTAGGGTAGGTAAATGAGTGTGTATATCTTGCATCTTATCAATATAGAGAGAGAGAAAATCAATAAAACTGTATCAAAAAAGCAAGCCAGCTAAAAAAGGAGAAGACAAAAGAACAAGAAAAGTGGAAATAGAAAAAAAAATGAAGGTCATATTAGTCAAAGATTTGATTAAGTGCATGAAATGACTTATATTTTCTTTACTACTATAAATTTATGTGACGTAATTTGACGGAATATGGTAAAAGTAGTATGTCCTATTAATAAATTATTTTGAAAATATTTCATGACTTATATTTTTTTCGTCAAAATTTATGTAACGTAATTTGATTGAATATGGTAAAAGTGGTATGTTGTATCAATAGACCGTTTTGAAAATATTTCATTATTTCTATTGGTATAAAACCGTGTTAGAATTCTTGAAACAGAACAAAATAAAGTTGGGTTAAAAGAATAAATGGATAAGGCTGCGACTTCAATTAAATTCTAGGAAATATGACGTAATTTGACTTGATACGAAATTTAAGAAAAAAAATTGACTTTTAAAATCCTTTGACTATAAATGATTTTATTAGAAATAAAATTTATGTTTTAAAATAAAATTATTACTAAATATAAATACATATCATTCTTTTTCAGAAGGGCTAAAAAAGAAGAGTTGAGTCAAATAAAGTTCAGTAGAAACATTTTAGGGTCAATTTGTTTTTTTTAGGGTCAATTTATTTGTTTTAGTTAAGATTAAACACATCTAAGAGTTGAATACTCTATGTATTGCATAATAAGAGAATGGCAAGTACAAATAACATATTAGTATTAGTACAAATAACATAATACTATACGTCAAGTTGTGGTGAAATAGCAAGTATCTATAAGTCAACAAGGATCGGGTTCGACTCCCTTCAGGTATGAAATCGCCTTTATTAGAAAGTATTTTATCTTAATATGGAACTTTTCGATATGAGCACAACGGGCGAGAAAAAAAGAAACAAATTAAACATACTACTATAAAGGGACCAAACTGTACATTTACAGAAAACCGATCAAGAAAATATTTGTGTTTAAGTTTAAGTAAATGTGGTGATTAGTGATTACCATCTTATATTGAAATAATTCTGATTTCTTTCTAGATTCATAAAAATATGGATGATTTGCAGAAATATGATCATTTAATGCCTAGTGTTTAACTTGTGGCAATTTGTATAAAATAGCCTCACATTATACGCCTAAAAGAGTAAAAAATGATGAGCGCGTTATAATTTTATTACGATCTTTATTCTTCTAATTTGCTAAATTATTCATGAGTGTTATGAATTAATGTGTTCAATTATTCAGAGGTTATGACAGATACTTCACAACTTTAGTATAATTTGCAAAATGGCCATTTTTGTACAAATTTATTAAACGAGGGGAAAAAATTAAACAACAAACCACGAAATGTCAAAATTTCTCTCTTGAAATTTCTGATTACCTAATTTTTATGAAGTGAGTATTTTATTAGGTCCTATGTTTGAGACTATGGCGTAAAGTCTCTAAATTATTACATTTTCAAAGTAGCATGTGAATCTTTTAAATTAATGGAACATTATTAAAAATTAAAATAGTAATTCAATAATATTAAATTATTATTTTTTTAGTCGAGAATTTATCAAAAACTATCTCTCTATCACCAAAAATAAGAATAAGGTCATATTCTTCTTAAATTTCATGTGTGAAATTACACCGAATATGTTATTGTTGTTATTGCTAAATGGTCTAAAATTCATGTAAAAATGGTAATGCACGATCAATTTGCTGACTAGTATTGTGATTAGTTTCTCCATTTATGTTCTTTTACTTTGACCAAAAGAAAAATAGAAATCTGTTCTGAAAAAACATAACATAAACATGTACGTCTGTGGTGTAAAAAACGTTACTCCATATATACTATTTTATGTTCTTTCTTTCTTGTCCATTTCGTAAAAAATAACACCTATTTATATTTATTTATTTTAATTCAACATTGTAATTTTACCGTTCAAAAATAGTAAAATAAAATAATGATAACCCGATATGCTTAATTTCAGAAGTTTTTAGGAGAACGTACTTTTGTATTTATTATTATATATATCTAAAATACATGTCAAAACATTTTTTAACTCTTTATCAATAAATAATTTTTCATTTAAAATGAAACAAAGAGAGTAATTGTTAACGATAAAGCTATCATAAAGATAAAATTTACGAAAAGTAAATAAACTATTCATAACATTAGCCAATACTTTATTCTTATCTTCATAAGCAGAGAAATTATTTGTGACGTTAAAATTATCTAATCGTATTTTTAGAAAATAATTATTTTTTAAAAAAAATGATAAGAATAAGAATGAAAATAAATTAAGGACCCACTTGGAAAAAAAATTGCGAGCGTGTGAGGTCTACATAGTGGACCATGACAACAGAATCGACATTTTGCATTGCATGGCCTTTATTTATTAACGTAACGTACTCTAATATGGCTATATGATAAATACTCTTTTTCCCGTTTCAATTTATTTATCTGATCTCATCTTAACATGTTATTTTAAAAAAAGAAAAAATAACTTAATCTTATATAATTTTACATAGAATATGTCAAATATATTAAACTAATATTTAAATATAAAAATTGAAATTTGAAAATTATAAAAAATAAGATAAATAAATTAAAACCGAAAACATATATCACATGATAAAAAGGGCTATGATGACAAATACTAAATGCTAAGATGCCAGCACAGCACTTTTCCACTTTTGTTTTTTTCGTACGGATTTGGTACGGTTCTTTGCACTTCCTTTCTACTTTACCTAATTTCTCCCTTGTAATAACTCCACCTTCCCTAAATTTTCTCTACTTTCTTTTGGTATTTCTTTTTATTTTATTCATTTTAAGAATGTTTTTTTTAAAAAAAAATGCACATGATATGTTTAAGATTATAATATTAAAAAGTATTTTAATATATTATATAGTTTCTTAGTTTAAAATTATAAAATTTAAAAGTCTTATTTACTTTTCTTAACTACGTGTCAATTAAATAATCAGACAAACAAATTGAAATAGAAGAAGTAATTAGGGGCATTTAAAATCAAACTTTAACCGACCACAAAATTAGCTTATTGGTATTGGGTTATCGAATAAATGATTGGTGAACAAATTAAAATTTTATAATTAATGACTTATTGGTGTGGAGGCGGATTATTCAATTTTCTTATCGGATAATTTGTTAACCCTTTAAGAGTTACCATACTTACAATTTTAACTTAGGTATATTATCATCATTTAATATT
This sequence comes from Solanum piurae, assembly GCA_029582685.1. Lineage (NCBI taxonomy): Eukaryota > Viridiplantae > Streptophyta > Magnoliopsida > Solanales > Solanaceae > Solanum > Solanum piurae. Next base: position 9,767 of record JAJOOO010010944.1, read on the forward strand.
TTTCCATAATATATAATAATGTTGTAAAGTCAAAAATTTGAAAACATATTTACTTTTCTGTTATTAACTACTAGTAAAATTATTCGCGCAATTTAATATCACATAATTTATAAAATAATACTTAAAACCTATCAGTCATTAAAACTAAAATACTATATTAGTATAATACTTAAAACATATCAGTCATTAAAACTAAAACACTATATTATCTTACATACAAGACTATGTAGTAACGAACATTAATAATGGGAAATGATAATTATAACATATTATCATCTATCCTTCAATCAATCATCTTTAATTTGATTTTATAATTTATCCTTTTGCTTTCAGGAAGTGTTATTATTTGATATTTTTGGGAAATTAGATGAACATCAACATGAGATATTAAATTTTCTAATAAATAAATAATCTTTATTTATACTAACAAATACTTATAACAATAACTTTGCATAAACATAAACAACAAAGTTTAAAACATGTACTCAAAAACAACAATTAATATCACAAGCATAAATTAATGAATGTAAAAAAATATACCATTATCTATAACAATAGAATGAAACAGAAAGGAAAAAATTGAGCACACTGAATGCAAAGTGTCCTTTAAGGAAATCATTCCCCTTTTAATAGCTGAGGTTTAAAGGAATAGATCCTCTCATGATGAAACAATTCTTTTCACAAGTGTATTGATACAAAAATAATGGTGTCAGCAAGCCACTCAACAAGAGCAAAGTACACGAATATTTAATTGTGCAGAAGAAGAAGAAAAAGTTCAGAATTTTCGTTGTTTTAAAATGAAAGGAAATTCCTCTATTTATAGACAAAAAGGGTAGTATAAACAAATACTTATTATGCCTTATTGGAAAGTCACAACTCTTTGAAAAAGTTACAACCCTTCGTAAAGGTCACAACCTTTCATAAATGTCACAATTTTTCATAAAGTCCCAACTGTTCATTAAAGTCACAATTTTTCATAAAAGTCACATCTTTTCATGAAAGGGGAAGGGTATTTTCGGAAATAAATAAATTTAAAAGGAAATTCTAACTTGTGGTGGCGCCACGTAGGTGGGCCTAAGGTTCTCTTTTATATAAATATACTAGTAAAATTATCCGCGCTTCGCACGGAAATTTGATATAACAAAATTTATAAAAAAATACTTAAAATCTATCAGTCATTAAAACTAAAACACTATGTTATCTTACATACAAGATTACATAGTAACGAACATTAATAATATAAAGGAAAATGATAATTATAACATCTTATCATTTATCCTTCAATCAATCATCTTTAATTTGATTTTATAATTTATCCTTTTGCCTCCAGGAAGTGTTACTATTTGATATTTTTGGAAAATTTGATGAACATCAACATGAGATATTAAATTTTCTAATAAATCTATAATGTTTATATGTACTAATAAATACTTATAACAATAAGTTTACAAAAACATAAACAACAAAGTTTAAAACATGTACTCAAAAACAACAATTAATATCATAAGCATAAATTAATGACTGTAAAAAAATATACCAGGATCTATAACAATAGAACGACACAGAAAGGAAAAAATTGAGCCTAGTACTGAATGCCCAATGTCCCCTTAAGGAAATTATTCCCCTCTAGTATCCGAGGTTTAAAGGAATAGATCCTCTCAGGATGGAACAATTCTATTCACAAGTGTATCGATACAAAAACAATGGTGTTAGTGAACCACTCAACAGGAGCAAAATACATGAATATTTAATTGTGAAAAATAAGAAAAAGAAGTTTAGAATTTTCGTTGTTTTAAAATGAGAGGAAATTCCTCTATTTATAGACAAAAAGGGTAGTGTGAACAAATGTTTATTGTGCCTTATCGGAAATGTCACAACTCTTTGGAAAAGTTATAACCCTTCAGAAAGGTCACAACCTTTCATCAATGTCATAATTTTTCTTAAAAGTCGCAACCCTTCATAAAAGTCACAATTGTTCATTAAAGTCACAATTTTTCATAAAAGTCACATCTTTTCATGAAAGGGGAAGGGTATTTTTGTAAATAAATAAATTTAAAAGGAAATTCTTGCTTATGGTGGCGCCACGTAGGTGCGCCTAGGGTTCTCTTTTATATAAATATATGATTATTACACATTATTAATCTATATTTTTTGTAATATAGAAAAAAATTATAATTTAATTGCATTTAAAATAGTGAAAAGAAGTCATTTTTTAAGGGTACGTTCATGGAGAAAAAAGGGTAGAGGTTAGTCGGTACACCATTTGATAATCACCCGATAAGTGTTAGTCCGTTATCGAACCAATCAATATCTTATAGATTGGCTAATAAATTAGTAAATTTAAAAATCAATATCCGATAAACCAAATCATTAAGAAAAATTATCCGCCCAATCTCTCCAATAGAAGTTACTATGTTTTGTTTTCGACTAAAGAGTATGTCTAGTATGGATTTCTAAGTTTCTCATGTTTGAATTTTGATCGTCTATAAAATATTTTTGACTGAACTAAATTTACACCGCATAAGATCCATTTTTTAAAAAATACTTCCTACCATTTTATTTTTTTGATTTTTGGATTGGAGTTTGAAAATTTTAATTAAAGGTAGATGAATTGATGTATTCATTCCATCACCATCTCAAGGATTCTCTTTGACAACTTATTCATTCATTTAATGATTTATTCAATTCTCCTCCTTTATCTTTTTTTCTTCTTCTTTTAAACTTATATATTGTGACTTCTCACCTTGTATGGTGCAAATAAGAAGTTCTTGTCCCACTAATTAAGGATGAATCTTTTAAGGTACTGGTTGTGTATAATAGAAAGAAAGTCCTAATTTAGATAGTAGATCAATATGCACTATAATTTGTTAGGAAAAAAGATTAGTAGAAAAAAAATAAAAATTGATGAATAACATAAAGTAGTTTATGTGTGTATAAACACTTTATTTTGATTAAGAGAGGTTGCTCTTTTTAAAAAAAAATAAAAAATAAAAAATCTCACTCTGAGATTGGTATTGTTTTGATAGATAACTCTTCCATAGAGTTATTTCCTTTGAGACTTCTATTAATTTGGATTCGATTGAAGTCTATAAATACTCACTTTTTGAGTTTTCATTTAATTTATGCTTGTTTTTCAATTATTATGTTTTTGCAAGTTTACATGTTTTAGGAATAACTTCAGACTTAACCGACTTAAATCGAAAAATCATGACCGACTTCAAATATGTGGTTTTTGGGAAGGTCAATCATCGGACATAATTTTCACCCGAAATTTAACTAAATGACCTTGTCAAGGCTAACTTTAAACATTTTTAACTGAAGTTACGAAATTAGCAAGACCAAAATTCGAACAGTTTTTACTGAAATTTTACCTAATTTGTAAACAGTAACTTCAGACATACATAATTGAAATGTATGTAAAATTGATTAAAATTTCAGTCATATACATCTCTGTTGAATATTTTTTTTCACTATTTTTAAAACACTAGTTATCCTAAAAATTATCGTAGCTAATCGATCTCGTAATTAACTATTCTCGATCAAGAATCTCAACTAAAATGTAATTAAATTATTATTGGAACTGGAATTTGGTCAAAAACTTCTTAGAAGGAGAGCATCCTGAATTTTCTTGAATTTCGGCGTAAGGCAAGTAATTTGACTATATATTATAATGTTTTATAATGTAAGCTTGAGTTTTAACATGCTGAAGTTATGATTTTAAATTAGCGTTTGGACTTGTGACTTGGGAAAATTCTCCTTATAACATGATTTGATATTTCAAATTGTGATTTTAATTCTTTTTAAAATGTAAAACTTGACCCATAAATTTATATTTTATAACATATCCGTTGTTTTAATTTTTTTAAAAATAGAATTCATGCTCGGCCTGAAGAGATTGTTTTCTGCATTTGATTTTTCCGTCATCAAATAATAGCTTATTAATCTATATATTTCTTGAAATTAAATAAATATTATCTTTGGAGACTGGATTTATTTTAGTGATCTTGACAAATAAAGAGATTAAAAGGCACCAAGCATGCTTGTTCATGTTTGGAGTTTATAATGAGTACATATATCACATATTTTTATCTGTAAAGTTAACTAATTAATTTTTTTGTTTATACGCAAGGCATGAACAAAAAAAAAAAAAAAGAGATATGCAACCATCATATATCAAAGCAAATATAATGTCTCGACACCTTGTGGCACATGATCATATGTAAAATTTTAAGACAAGAAAACATGCACTCTTTCTAAATATCTAATATCAATCTTTAGTGTCTAATTATATCTATGTATGTATGTAAGATTCTCAAATACGTCTTTTGTTTATATAATCATATTACTTGTTTGTAATCTTTCTTTATATTACATCATGGAGTTTATATATTTTTTATTTGCTTTTATTGATCCACTATCAATAATTTTTTTGGTTATAAATAGTACACTTATTAAAGGATTATATTTATGGATTGATTTTAGGGAAAATGGTATGATATACTCCTTAATTTTATCATTTATAGCTGATATATCCTTTGTTATGAAAGTGACTCATATAAAATGAATAAATTTTCTCGATAAATATACTTTTTTCATAAGTTAAATATGAAAAATAGCAAATGTGACATAATGAATCGCAATAATCAATCACTGTGAATGAAAGATAAATATTTCATTAGAGATTTATTTTGAAATTATGTATACTTTGGCTTAATTAGGGTTGATCTCTATTTCAAGCTATGAATGATACCTAATCATAATTTGACTCGCTTAAGTCATTAATTAGACTATTGGATGTGACATAATCTTATTTGATTAGTTGAAAAATATCACTTGAACACTCAAAAATTTTTGATCGACCCTTTAATTGGATTAAACATGCTACATAGTATGATTTTTTTTTACCCTTTTTGGACTAATGGATGTGACATAACATTATTTGATTAGTTGAAAAATATCACTTGAACACTCAAAAAAAACTTCGATCGACCCTTTAATTTGACTAAACACGCTACATAATTTGAATTTATTGACCTTTAATTTGATTAAACACGTTACATAATTTGAATTGGTAGGCTAGTCAAGTATGGCATGATTATTGGCTTTAATTAGGATCACGATCATGATTAGTTAAATGAACATGCTAAATACCTCAATCAAATGAATTAATTGACTCGTAATATATATTTGTTTGGACCACATATTTTGAATTTAAGAATGTTACCCAAATTTGTACAGACTCAATCCAAAAAAGATTTGAATGTCTTGCAATATCTATATAGATACGTATTAATTAGATAGATCAACAAATATCAAGGTTTTAGGAAACATTATTCTGGCTAAGATATTAATGACAAAAATGATTTGTTATGGACAATTATATTGAAATGGTACATATATACCTAAGTGTTGTTACATTTAAACGTATAGAGTAGTTGCTAATTAATATGAGTTGAATTTTTACTATAAAAAAGGGGAGACAAATAAGAGTAATAAAGTTTGAAAATGTTGTTTTATTTTATTTATAAAGAGTAGGGATTGCACATGAATATTTATTAATATTAATAATGTAAGAAAAATAAATTGGACCTATCACATGTATGATAGAGGTTGTTAGGGCACAATGATGATAATGAAGACTTGAATTCCACATGTATTTGTAACACAGCATGGGATGGCCAGCTTGTTTGTGTTTAAAATGGGCAACTAACATATATAAAATTAAATTAAAATGAAAGTGACAATACCAAGTGATATATATATGAGAAATATTTAGGGAAAAAATAATTATTTACTGTGTTTATTAATCCTCATGATTTATGATTTTTTTTTATAATATTTAATATTTCGATTAATCTATAATGAAATTCAGACATGAAATGGTTATAACATAGTGAAAAAGCATGATATGTATCACTGAATTTGAGTCAAATCATCAATTATACACTTCATCTAATTTATTATGATTTTTTTTTCCGAGTGGAATAAATATGTAACAAGATCAGTTAAGACTAGTGTTAAATTCTTCAAAAAATAAATAATCTACTAGCGTAATTACCTCTACTTTTATTCTTCAAATCCACAACTTAAAACTGTGACTTCATGTTTAAAGGAAATATAAATATTACTAATAAACGTTCTTTACTACCCAATTCATCCTGATGAACTCTTCATTTCGTCACAAAAAATGCAACATAATAGAAATGTTTGCTCCGCTACGTATTTTTGACCAAAGAGACAAAGAACCAACCAAGATGTATTAAGATCTAATAATTAACGCTTAAGTGATTAATCAAGATTTAAAATCATTGTTACTTTGTTGGTACTTCAATAATTAGACAAAAACTGGGAGTGATTAAGAGAAAACCGTACCATAAAAGTCAAGAAAATTAGAAATGAAAGTTATTTCGAAATTAGAGCCAACCTAACATGGAATTGCATTGGATGCCTCAAAACTGAAATAAGACAAACTTAGACTATAGTCCAAAGTTTATATTGCTCCGTGAGTCCAATTTATTTCTCATTTTTTTTAAAAATAATTATTTTTAAAAATTATTCTTTTTTCTAATTTTACTTTTACTATTCTAATAATGTTCTAGAACAATATTAAAAGATTGAGGGTAAATAAGAGCAATTCAGTCAAAAAATTGTTTTCTTAAATGGTATGTAAAAGCCTAAACTAATTTTTGTCCATAAATATTTACAGGTACTTCAATTTATATGAAATAACTTCCTTTTTGTTCATTCTTAAAAAAAATGATATATTTTTTTATTTGATAAATATTTATTGATACAATTAAAAATTTATTTATTTTAAGAATAATTTTGAAATATTGCAAAGTCTTTTTATATTTCTTAAACTCTATATCGAATCAAATTACACCATATAAATTGAGACAGAGAAAATATTAAATATAATATTTGGATGTTAAGTAATATATTGAATCATCTGTTCAGATGACAATTTTTTTAAAAGGTGAAATTCATGTTCAAACACAATATATCCTTGGTTAATTTTTTTTTCACATGTAAGTTTAGTGATTGGTATTATTAGTTTAATAATTATATACATATATGAACTAGCAAGGTTATTTTGCCCACAAGTTTCTAGGCTGATTAATTAGTTTAATTGAAAATTTTAAACGGGAGACAATTTTCTCATTCGATAATCTCGAAAATTTCAACACAAGTTCATAAAATATTCATTGAGAGATCGAATCATAAATATTCCACAAATTTTTGGGACATCCATAAACAAATCAAAATGTGCTAGACTCTTCTTGATAATCAAATAAATTTCAAGAAGATCCACAAACACAAATCCTTCCGTGGAGATCAAGTCCAAATCATCCTAGTTCGAGAAAAAGGCTACTAGCGACCCTTGAATCACGGATAAATCATTTCATGGAGATGAAATTCAAATCATTCTCGTTCAAGAAATACACCACTATGACCCTCGAATCATGGAGAAATCTTAAAAAAGAAGAATTAAGGGGTTAACAGGTTTGTACTCACAATTTTGATGAATAAAATTATTCTTCTAATTTTTTTTTAAAAAAAGGTTAAAATAAGGTTTCTCATTTGATACTCTTTCCCTAAAAAATTTTTTTTAAAAAATCCTGATGTCTGCGGTTTACTTTGTGATAATAGAGTATTAATTAATTATTGGAGATATAGTTTGATTTTATAATTAAAGAGACATCCAATTTAGCAATCAAAAAATATTGTCCACATCGTATTGAGGAATATGATAAGCAACTTTATTTAGGAGATAAATAGTTTTTAAAATAATATTGTACAAATCTATTAACCCTTTGATTCTTAATAACGATGAGTTTTAAAATAAATATGAATTTTAAAATACCAGAGTAATTATGAGTTTAAAATAATTTTATTTCTTAATAACATTGGATCCAATTGACTAGGAACAAGAACAACTAGAAGGATTAGACGATAAATCACACAACAAAATCCGAAAATTAACGACAACGAGGCAAGTAATCAAGTACGATATGATTATAAATAGTAATTAGATTGTTAACTGATATTACTCTCTCCGTCCCAAAATAAGTGTCATTTCAGCAAAAATCACATTCACAAAGAAATTAATAGATACAATGTGTGTAGTTTCTCTAATTTGAACACTTTGAATAAAACAAATCGTAGTAAAGATTATATTCGATGAGCCTTATGCGACAAACTTAAATTAGTTGAGACTCGAACTAAATGACGATTTAGTATAATAGAAGTTGGTTTGGTGAAGTTCAGTAATTTTTCTTTTTATCATAATGTTTTTGCAGGTTAAGTAGGTAGTTTTTTTTTTTTTTTTTTTGTGTTGAAGCTTGCATTGCATCCATGTGATAATGAAAGGGACAAATTAAGACAAAATCATGTGGTGCTAAACATAGATTATATATTAATCCAAAAATTTGTCCTCTCAATAAGATAATGGTAGGTAATTAATTTTTCAATTTTTTTCTTCTCTCCTCTTTTTATTTTATTTGGATTTTATATTTTAACTACTTCTCTTTTTGACTATATGACAATTCATTTGGTGAGTTCCGTACATACAAGGAATCTTACTACAAGCATAAAGTCGTTGTGAAAGTGATGCCAAATCTAAGTGTATTATTTTTTTTCTTCAATAAGTATTCAATATCTTTTTTTGGAGTCCGACGAGTAAGTTTAAAGCTCGAAACTTCTAGATAAAAATATAATTGTATTTACGACTTCAATACAACTTTTGGTGATGGTGCGTTTGGTTGCTTCAACTTACAAGTAAACAATTTCATATGTTTCAAAAGTTAGTAAATGTATACAGCACGTCAATTATAGTATATTCTACAAAATTCATTGCTTTTGTTCAAACTTGTTGAATCACATAACCTATTTGTTGACAAAATTGAATCTGTCAAATGATGCATGCTTACATCTCTATCATTAGAGCAAGACAATAATTATAGTCATTTTTTTCTTCTTAAAAACAAAAAAAAAATCGAAACTACATCATGGTGATTATTGGTGAAATCACAATTACCTGACAAGAGAGGTTACTCGAATGGTAAGCATCCTTTACCTCCAATGTTAAGATTGTGGGTTCGAGTCATCATCAAATGAGCAAAAGTGGAGCGAGCTCGTAGGGAGGGGTAAAAAAACATTTAAAAAAGTACAATTACCTAAAATTGGACTTTAGCATTTGCTAGCCCTTATAATTTGAATATGGGCCTGGGCTGTCAAAGGTTAGGCTCAATCTAAGTTGGAATTTAGCATTTGCTAGCCCTAGTAATTTCATTTTGGGGGCCCATGAAGTCCAGAAAATGAATAAGGTCCAATAAACAAAGGGAAAATTATATAAAATAGCAAACTATTAATTCAAATTAAATTCTACAACCACAAGTTGATTTAATTGTAACCCGTAATAAACAGTTGTCATTCGCCTCTCTTCCTAGGTTTCTCGTTCGCCACTCTCGCCAATCTCTCCCTCGCCTCTCTCACTTTTATACAAACATAAATGTATAAAATGCATTTGTGTTTGTATAAAGTAAGAGAAAATTGTATATACATATACAAATACATATATTTTCGTCCTATACACTTGTAATTATATAAATACAGATCTTCCCCTATCCAGTTCTCTTTTTCCTTTCTCTTTTTCTCGCTTTATACAAACACAGATTATACAAATTACAATGTATAATTTGTGTTGTATAAAGCGCGCGAGAGAGAGATTTGATATACAAATATTTTATTTCGATTCAATTGTATACAAATTCAAATTTTATGCAGATATACAAACACATAAAATTGAATTGAGAGGCTGCCAACGATTTATACAAACGAGAAACTGCCAACGATTTATACAAATGGCCTGCCACCGAAATTATACAAATCTGAAGCTCCTGCCAGTGAGTTATACAATCTGATGCTCCATAGCAAACATAAAGTTTGTTATGGAGCGCAATTATATAAAGTACAAACTATAGCTATAACATACAAATATGATTTTTATGTTTGTTATATGTGAAAATTGTTCATAAACAAATACTTCACTAATTCAACTATTTTCTTGTTACAATTCGATAAATAAATAAATAAAATGAAACAAATTCCCCTTTTAATTTACTATACATTTCATTCTTTAATTCTATCACAAACAATTCGTGAATAAGGTTTGAATTCACCTATCACCAACATCTAATTTAAATTTCTTTATTGGAGATAGAGAATACTTGGTTCTTTAGAAATTTCTCTAAAATAGTAGAACTAAATATGAATTTCTTCGAAAGATGATAGAGGTAGGAAGAATTCGGAGAAGTGATTAGATAAGACATGATATGACACAAAACTTTAACTTACGAAGGATATGACTCTAAATAGAAATCTATGGATATTGAAGATTAAAGTAGAAGAAGATTAATAGGTAATCAAGTATTGTCATGCTTTATGTCTAAGAGGAAAGTGACTAGCCTTGATAGTATTATTTAGTAATCACGAAATTTCTTATTCTTTAATGTTACTATATTGCTCGATTTACTTTATGCTATTTTGTTGTCATAATTTTGTTTTGCAATCATATATATATATATATATATTTTAAAATCTTTTGAGCCAAGGGTCTATAGGTTGAAACAACATCTCTATTCCATAAAAGTTAGGAATAAAATATGCGTACATCCTATCCATAAGCCTCACCAGTGACATTATACTGGATTTATTATCATTGTTTTGTTATTAGTAATAAATTGTAATTTCATGAAAAGGGGGGAAGAATATTAGAACAGTTCAAATTTTTTTATAAATATTTCCTAAATTGTACTTTCATGAAAAGGGGGAAGAATATTAGAACAGTTCAATTAATTCTAATTTTTTTCAAAGGTTAATAATAATGTCTGTCGTGAAGGTTACAAAATGGAGCGTTTTTCAGCAGAATGTCCTTTAATTACTCTTCATCACACTGATATGTTGGAGAATGTTCTTAATTTCACCAGCTCCTATGCTCTCCAAAATTATTAGAAAATTTAATAGAAATTTTATAGTGTTAAGAGTTAATTATATTTTATTTATATTCTTTTTCAAATTATAAAAATTGATGAAATCCGAATACATTTCAAAACGTCGCGATACATCGCGTCTCGATTTCATATACAACCCTCAACGTCCCGATATATCGCGTCTCAATTTCAGATACAACACTAAACATCTCGATACATCGCGTAAAGTGATGTATCCGAGAATAGTAAAGAATATGAATTTTTGTCATTTTTTCAAATAGTAGAAAATATGATAAAATAAGTTGGGTATTCAGATAATTTTTCCAAATTATAATCATACACTAGGAAAACAAAACATGGATAAAGATTAACTTCTATTTTTTCCAAAAAAAGTACTTTGAAAAGAAAGGTCACATTTGATTTGAAACTGAAACAAACAAACAAACAAACAAAACTCTGGCTGTTGTATGAGGGTAAGGGAAATCTTTTCTTTCATACAATTTGTTTTTATTTAAATAAACACTTTTTGAAATTGAGACTCTAGCTAGATTAGACTAAATTAATTATGTTTATTTGGATAGGTTGTTTCTTCTTCTTCTTCTGTTGAATCAACAAAAGTGTTCAATACTTTAATAGAATAAAGAATGAGGACAGACTGTAATTGTTAATTACTTCAAATATTAATTTGTGTGTCCTACCATCAAGTTAGACTGTAGACTTTTAAACCCAATTTAGTTTCTTGATTTAAGCAAATCAAACAAGAATATGGACGCCAGCCTATTAGTTTGAAATCAGACGAGTAAATTTACAGCTAAAAGTTGATTGGCATTCTTTGACTTCTAAGTTAAAAAAAAAGGCTTGTATAACCTTATGTGGTGCTCTAGTGGATGAGGTTGTTCTTCCCTTAACCAAAAATTTAAGGTTCAAATTTTATGTATGAAAAAAATCTTGATGGAATCCTATGCGGCAAGTTTGAAATAATTGGACTCTAATGCGATACTAGATATCGCTGTTGATTTGGAGTCGTGCGGAGCAGTTTGGAGTTTGGAGACTAGGGTGAACTCCTAGGGTTCGAAGTTCCATCTATTTTTAGGTACGATTAGTCTTTATATTGTACTAGACAATCTGTACTTATCTTATATTTGTAAATGCCTTGTACTCTTGCTTTGGGTTAGATGCCCGATTATTGACTGATGACAGGTCTTGGGGTGATTTCTTGTCTTGTATTTCATTCTGTTTCTTCACATGTTTTAAGCTTTATGCTTCTTGTGTTGGCTTCCGCTTGATAGTCCGTTGCTAGACATGGGGTGTGAAAAAAAAAAGAAAAGAAGCGGCAAGGCAACAATATGAATGTTCTTATTTTTTAACCTTTTTTTTTGCATATAATTTTTCAACAAAAGAGATTTAATTCTTTAGAGGCAATTACGCCCCTTGACTATACATCGCATAAATTTATTTTTAAAATTTTAAAATTCGTTTAGTCACCCCATACCATTTGATAATAAGATAAAATAAAGAAAATTGAAGCATTGAACTCTCCCCTATTTTATCCTATATGTCCAAATTGGAACACCCCAACAAGAGTAGTTGGATCTCCCCTTTCCCAAGGCACCATCTCCCCTTTTATAATTCACTTTTCAATTGCCAAGTGCTTTTAATAACCGAATATGTTTGGTGCGATAAAAGTCATTTTTTTATGAAAAAATATTTCCAAATATTTTAACTTGCTTCAACAAACACTTGGACATTAATATTAATCTCTACCACTCAAAAATTTCATTCAGAATGTGAACGAGCTAACACAGACGGAGTTATAGGAGGAAATTGGAAATAATAAGAAGTGGATAAAGTAAAAACCAAGTGAGTGTTACCTGCTATGGTGACTTTGAAGCAAAAAGAAAGTCTTGAAGTTTGCTAATGCCTCCCAGCTCACATACATATATACTCATCATACAAAAAGAGAACAAAAATCTATCTATATAGCTTTCTATCTCTTTCAATGGCGCCAATCAAGCTCTAACATGAAACCCCACCTCATATATACAAAACATTAATATGGCTAACTTCATTAAAACAAAATCCTCCAATTCTTGATTCCAACATTTAGTACTAGTGTTGTGTTTAGGATGAAGAATATGATACCTGCTTGTTTTAATATTCCTCATAATTCTGAGGATTCAAAAACAACTTCTTCATCGCCTCCTCCTTCACAAGTGCCTCAAAATCTTGTTACATGTATATACCAAGCTCAGATTTGTGGTTCACCTGTTTATCTTACACTCACTTGGTCCAAGAACATGTTTTCACATTCTTTGTTAGTTCATGCACCTGATCTTTTCTCCGTCACCATTCCACTCCACCAATCGTCTTTCGCCATATTCAAGGCACGGCCAGGATCAAAATCCGTGCATCCGGTCCAATTACATGACCGTAAGAAGATGAAGGTCCATTGGGACTTCACACTTGCCAAGTTCAATCAAAACTTGGCAGAACCTGAGGGGTGTTTTTACATTGCAATTACCTGCAATGCAAGACTGGAGTTTTTCCTTGGTGATATGTTGACGGAATTGACGGGGCGGGCCAGGCTGGTATCGGGATGTTGCACGGGAGACCTGACTTTGTTGTCGAGGAGAGAGCATGTGTTTGGACGGAGGAGTTATACTACACGGGCTCAGATTATGGGGGTTAAACATGAATTTGTGATAGAATGTGGGGGTGGAGTGTTGAAAGTGAAAGTGGATGGGAAAACAAGTCTTGTAGTGAAAAGACTTGCTTGGAAATTTAGGGGAAATGAAAGAATTTTAGTTGGTCAAGTAGAAGTAACCTTTTTTTGGGATGTCTTCAATTGGGTAAATAAAAACTGTGACAATCATAAATTTGGGCATGGACATGGACATGAACATGGTGTTTTTGTGTTCCAAGTAGGTGATGGTGGTGTTTGGCCTGAAATGGGTGGCGCCGAGAAGAAATTGATGAGGAAAAGTTTGTCCGCAACAGCTGGAACAATGTCGACACCACTGTCGGTCTCTTTGTCGCCATCGCCGTCGTGCTCTAGTGTGTTGCAGTGGGCAGAGGAGAACAGTGAATGTGGGAGGAGTTCATGGTCATCTATAAGGTCATATGGGAGTAATGAGGGATTTTCTTTGTTATTGTATGCATGGAGGAAGGATTAATGAAGATTAATTTGATTTTTTTTTTGGTTCAGTTACTCAAATTATTTGTGAGTATTAAATTGTAATAACAGAAACCTGTAATTTTGTTAGTTCCTGTAATTGATTTTTTTTGGTTCAGTTACTCAGATTAGTTATGATTTTCCCCTATGTTTTCTCCTGCAATTGAATTGGTTCTTACCAAGTCACTAGGAACAGTTTCTATTGAACTACCACTGACAAATTCAAGAACAATGACTATGGAAGAGCAGCCATTTTGGAGAAGAAACGAGGCGACAACTATAACCACAGAGTGCAAGTGGACCGAGACAGAAGTTAGTGTTTATACATTCCATGTGAAAAACGCGGCTGGATGCGAGGATGTTAGGAGATATCTAAGATTGTTTCAGGATCAAATTCACACAGACAAAGCATGATGGCAATAGTTTATCACAGTAACAATGGTATTGTTACACAAGGAAAGTATCAATGGAGGACTAAAGAATTCCAGAATCATGTAGGTGGAAAACCTATTGCAATTGCCTTTGAAGGGTAATATTTGAGATCTCGGTTCGGAGGCAAGAACGATGTGCAAGTTAAATTGACATAATAAATATACAGTGAAATGAGTAATTATGATAAATGGATGTCAAGAGAAATCACTTCACCTATTTATTACCTATATAACTGTGTTTCCAACTCAAGCTGTGAAGTAAACTGTAAGAGCCTAAGAGGTGGTTCTAAGATCAGAGTATACATGCTGTATTGAAGCTCAAATAGAAAATCTGATTTTTCAAGAGTCCTCTATAAAGAATATCAGCTAAGGAACATTGCTCTGTAGAATTTTCACTCACCAGAGCTCCTCAAACCAGGCGTAAAAATCTGGCCAACTGCTTCAAGAGCAGAAATGTTCCAGCTCTCAACATGCTTAACAATCTGTTTGGAGATGGGAAATATCAATGAAGGAAGAACATTGCTCTAGTTTATTGTAGAGATAAAATCTTTTCTACTTACTTTGAGTTGTTCATCTAGATCATAGACCGTTTTCCCATCAACAGAGATGAGAGGCTGCCACGGAAGTTTGAGGGATGTTCTACAAGTCAGATGAGAAATCAGCATGTGAATAGTCAAAAGAATCCCAAGACAACTCTGGTATTTGTTTACATCCAAAAATATTTCACTTATCAGGATCAACTATGCATAATTGACAGAAACAAATGTCAAATGCTTTGAACGACAGAGCAGTTAATACAACCGGGTAAACAAATATTCGCCTTTTAGCTAACAAATTTTGAGAGTAAAACTAAGTACCTCAGTTTCCAGTATGCCACTATGACCTCTGCATTAGAATCATTACCCTGTACATCAGGCAGATAGGCATTAAGCAAAATGTTCCTGATTTGAAAGGAAGATTGAATATTGTAAATGCACTAAATAAACAACATATCACTATAATTATAAAAAATGCTTGGAAACATTTGAATGACTATGTTCGCAGAGATGGCAAAAGGTGGAGGATTTGTGGCTTAGGTCGCAGGTTCAAGCCCCACACCATGCAAAACAAAGCCCGGTATTTAAGTGGAGAAGGGTAGAGGGGCGGGCCCATTATCCACTGAGTTTAGAAGGTTGTGATTGGTCCAAAGGGCGGGTCACAAACGGATTTCTTGGTTATCAAAAAAAAAAAAAAACATTTGAATGACTATGTTACAACTGACAAGTATTACCGAAAAGTAACTTCATAATCATTTAAGAATGGATGTGCTCTTGGACACCAATAAATGACTCAAGAAGGAAAAAAAAGGCCACGAATTTGGTATTATGATGCCCTCATAGTGTTTTTCTTGGGGAATTGGAATCATCATCCAGACCGTCTGTATTCTCCTACTTTTGGAGTGGATAATTGAACTGAGGATGATGTCAAAGATATGTTTGGCAGTTTAACATACAAGATAAGTAGTACAATACCAACCCAAAAAAATGATTCAAGGCTAAATCTACCCACAATGCAGTTTGTTTCAATGAGCCTTCACATTCTGAACCATGCTACCACAATTTGTTTCTAGGTCCAAAATTGTAGACCTTGTTAACAACTAAACTAGGAAAGATCCCATTTCATATGGAAAAGTCAAAATACTACATATAAAAATATAACTAGATTCTACTTTGCGTACACTCTACCCTCCCCACACCCCACTTGTGGTATGTTGTTGTAACTCTGGCAGTTTGAGAAACACTTGCTAAGGATTTTACTAGTAGATTCAACACTCTAGGAGAACAGCACACAATTTCTGATGGGTGATTTGAAAAATATTAAAGTAGCAATATCATACTTGGGCTTAAAACAATAATTGTAATGTCTGTCCTCCCATTTGTCAGTCACCACATTTACAATCCCATTCAAGCATGATAATTATGAGCAAAATAGTCTGTCTTATTATGACTGGAGCTACCATCAAACTCCAGACAGTGTTATGGGTTTCCAGACTTAGAAGATAATCTGGTTTATAAATGCCACTGCTATGGAGGTCTTGGTGGAAAGAAATTCCTGGTGTATTCATTCTAAGGAAGTTGCAGATAAATACATGCCATTACATTGTAAGTTTAGTTATTTAATTGCATCGAGTTAGCCACTATTATCCTTCATCTGTATGGTAGATAACTTAGCTATCCTTTAAGTAGAAAAATGCTTATGCTTAATAAAATAGTTAAAAATGTTTCCATCTATTGATGATCAGTAAATAGACTTCACTTTATTGATGTAACTAAGAAAAGAAGAAGAGTTTATTGCAAATTTACTAGCAATCTCCAACAATAGATTCAGAATAATCACTTTGGTAAGTGATCCCTTTCATATCACATATCTGAATGACAAGTAAAAAGTTCGAGCTGTGTGATCCCAATAAAATAAATAACAAAGAACAACCAATTCTATCAGCAAAGTCTCAAGTTAGAGTAATCTTCTCTCCAAAGTTTTCTCTCTGAAGAGGACAGAAATGAAACAGATCAGATTACTGACACACTCCATATCTCCTTCAAGGGGCAAGAACTAATGAAAAGAACAAAACACTTCTCACTAAGCATTCAGCGAATGTTATGTCTTCTTTTGGATTTGTTTTGTTTCATCTTTTTATTCTTTAATACTATTTATGAACTTGCAGTACATACCTTCTCAATCTTTTCTAATTTGATTGATGGACTATCAAAAAATGGTACCAGCAATTGCAAGTTGCGGGAATACAAGTCCCTTCCTGGATGACACAATCATAAAATAAGGTGAATTACCTTTTGTTTGTTGTTAAACTAAGCTAATTTCTAGCTTTGGAAGATTGATAATTTTCGCAGTTTATTCATCTAATGAGCATACTACTACTAAGCTAGTCTGGAAACTGAAATAGATGTTTAAAGTACTGACACTAGCAACAGATACAGGATAAAAGAGGCAAATACAAGCGATATTACAAAGCAAACATGTCGCACATAGAATAAATTCAGCGATAGAAGCTGTCAATTAAGATGTTTATGAAAACCGGAAAAGAAACCGGTATTTACACTCAATGCGCAAGTAGCACAGATAGATGATAATATCAGAGTTCACATTAGTAGATTGTCTGGCCATGTCTTATGCCACCTCCAAATGCAGAGATCAGTATGTATAATAAAGTTCTTCAAACATGAATTGAAAATCAAACTTGCTAGTGAAAAGAACGGGTTTATTAAAGGTTATCTATGATACTATGTGAAGGAATTGAGAAGCCTAATACTTTTTTAAAAAATTCTTCAAGACTGAGTGCGGTGCGGGACATAAATGTGGAATTTTTTATACAGATAAGCAAGGAAATTTCCTCGTGCTGCCATAACGGTGATGCAAATATCAAATAATGTGCCATCCGATATAGAAAATGATTCTTCTTACCACGGAATTTTATAGTTGGATCTTCAAAGACACAGTCTTCTGCATAAATTCCACTGGTGAAGAGGCCTAAATTGAATGAAAGCTCTAAATTAGTGAAAGTCCAGTTTATCTTTAACCACATTAACAGGCTTAAACTTTAACTGACACATTATTCACAATCAGAAAAAAGAAAACTTTGTCCTCCAAGTAATGAAAGATTTTCACATAGTAAAGCAAAGAAAATTTGTGGATCACCACCTCATACTGTGAAGTATAAGGTAATAAAATTATAAATCAGTTTGACAACTCAAAAAAAAAATCTTTCTACGAACATTTTACATGGAAGACTTCAATCTTTTAAGTTTTTTCAGTCTTCACTCAAGTCCATGTTTATGTTTCGACTTACATGTTGGCTTCAGAAGTGCAGATATTTAGGAAGTATATACTCCTTCCATTTCAATTTGTTTGTCTTCCTACTTCCTTTTTTATCCGTTTCAAAAAGAATATTTTTTTCCTATTTCCAACTACTTTTTGATACTAACTTCCCACGTGACATATTTAAAACCACAAAGATTAAAGCGCATTTGAATACATTTTACGTATCTTCAGTTTAAGAAGAACACTCAAAAGTCTTATTTATTTTTTTAAACTCCATACCAAATCAAAACCAGACAAACAAATTAAAAGTATTAATTATTACTACTAAGAGATAAACAACACTACCTGTAACAAAATAAGCTTTCTCATAATCTAACTTGATAATCTTGAGGACATCTTCTACATTATAAACCAAAGGCTCTCCACCCCCTTCATCATCAGATATCCCCAATCTAGCAAACATTATAATAATATTAAGGAAATCAAAAATGAAATACCCCCAATTTAAGAAAATGGAGAACCTGTTTGTTGTTGGTGAAGAGAGGAGCCTGAGTAGTTCAGTGACACCACTGACTGCAATTTTCAACAACTTGGGTGTTTGGGTTTTCACCTTCTGATTATTGGGTGCAGGGGAGCAGCAGTAGAAACCACCTTGCCCTTTCTGAATAATAAAAAAAAAAACAAGAATTGAATTGGAGAAAGCAAAAATTATTATTTTTTTCTTCAAGAAATGGCAATTTTACATTTTTGACAAACAATTTTACCTTGTTGATGAGGGTCTGTGAAAGGCAACTATAGCAACACATACCCGCCATTTTTCTTTGCCTAATTTCTGGTTTGATACCTGTCACTTGTCAGTTTGCCTAATTTCTGGTTTGATACCTGTCACTTGTCAGTTTGCCTAATTTCTGGTTTGATATGTCCTATAATTTTGGGATTATTTTATTTTGTATTTGATTAATAAATATTACGTATTTTATTTTATAGAATCTAATTTCCGTCCTCAACTGATGACCAATATGAAATAATAATATAAGTTTAGTGTAATACATGAGTATTTAAATAATTCGATAGTTATATTCATTAAAATTTGAAAAAAAAACACAAACATAAAAACTAAAATACACATTTTAATTAAATATCACAAAAATTAAAATCAAATTTTGTTAATATCCCATGAATTTAATCCCTATTTCTTTAATTTTCTAACTCAAGATTCAACTCAAGGAGAGGAAGAGTTGATAGCTGAAATCACGGGCGTCAATCAGTTTCACAAAAAAAAAGTGGTAAAAGAATATAATGTAGTGAATAGAGTTGTTATCTTATTAATAAGAGGTGTTAATTTCAAATCCTCATCTTTAGTAATTTAGTATGAATTTAAATTAGTCAGATTTCAAGGCAGAATATTCGACATTCGGATGTATAGTGTGGCATCTATAAATGGGAGTGACTAATTTTTTTCTAATTTGGTGCTTAAGCGCACTATATTTCAGTAAGTGGTAGTGGCGGTAACACAGCACCATTGCCCTTGTCTGTGGTCTCATCCATTAACCAACCGCACAATCACTTCACTACAAAACAAACCCAATTCTGCTACGGCATCTAACTGCAATTAAGTAAGAATTTCTCTAGGCCAGTTATGGCATCTTTTAATCTTTAGATACCCTTTCTTCTTCTTTTGTCTTTCTTTTTTGTTTAACCCATTTTCTTGATATTTAACAAGAAAAGATTTCTTTTTTTCCCCTACCCACATAATTGGGTAGAGAACAATTCCATGGCTACTTCTTCAGCTTATCTTTGTTGTCCTGCGACTTCTGCTTCGGGAAAGAAACATGTTTTCCTAAATGGGTCACCTGGATTCTTGGTTTTTGGTGGTACCCGTTTGTCCAACCGGTTAGTGACCCGAAAGTCGGTTATTCGGGCTGATTTGGATTCTATGGTTTCTGATATGAGTACCAACGGTAAAGTTTTATCCACTTTCCTATTTTGATTTTTCATATTTTGTGTGTTAGTAAGGATTCTTGGATTGTAATTTGAGATATTGAACTGAGTTGTGAAAGGGTATTATATAATTTGTGTTTTTCTGTGTGTGTATTTTGGTGGGAAGTTGTATTTGGTTTTTGATTTTGTTGTCAAATTTTGGTGGAAGATGAGATTTTTTCGAAGGGTACTAAGACACATACATTGTGCTTTGCATATCAGCCGTTTGTTTCTTTTAGAAAATTGGTTGTCGAGTGTTTCTTGATTGCACATTTGCGTTTACTTTTTGAGCCTTGCCTTTAAACTTGGATCATTTGACTTGGAGTGGTGGTATTTAATCTATGTTGTGAATTCAGAAGCGCCAGTGGAAGATAGGATTTTTAAGGTTGATGGTTCTTTGTACTTTTATATTTTCTTTTTTTTCATAGATTTCTTTGTCTAAAAGGAATAATGACTAGCAAACTAGGGCTTCTTGCATTTCATGTTCAGTTTTGCTTTGCAAGGACTACTGCCAATGCATCACATCCAAACCACTAATCCAATAAAAGAATAAGCAGCCATAGGTCAGAGGAATGGATTCTTATAATCTTTTTGCTCCAAATAGTTTCAGATTGAATTTAGTTACGAAAACGTGTTTGTTCGCGGTGGGGTAAAGGGGAGAGGGCGGGGCAAAAATGATTAAAATATGAAATTGTGAGAAGCATGAACTCATTCGCTTTTGTCTACTTGCTTTGTCAGGATCAGTCTAGGACTGGATATGTCAAGAATATCAGGATTTCTTTTTGGTTCCTTTAGCTATTATTGGAACAAAAGCATAGGCAATATTGGAAATCAAAAGAACTTCACAATCATTTCAATCTTCTCTCTTTAGACACCTGAAATATATACTTCTTGTGTAACTTAAAGATAAACTAGATGTTGTAACAAAATATTAAAAAAGAAGTATCTAAATGAGGTAAAATAGAAGTTGTGGTATAGTGCCATGAAATCAGGAGGGACATTTTCTGTTGTATAAGTCAATGAACTGCTGCTTAACCAAAATTTCAACTTGCAGCTCCAAAAGGGCTATTTCCACCTGAGCCTGAACATTATCGGGGGCCAAAGCTGAAAGTAGCTATTATTGGAGCTGGGCTTGCAGGCATGTCGACTGCTGTGGAGCTCTTGGATCAAGGACATGAGGTTCAAAAGCCTAACATCCCTTTCAAGAAGTGCTATCATCAATTCACTCGAAAACAAAACTATTAACCAAAAAATGAAAAAAATGAACAAGAAAAAGTTGTCTTAATCTTTGTGTTTTTCCCTGTGACCTGGAATACATCATGTCTTCTACTTTTTTTCAGGTGGATATATACGAATCAAGGACTTTTATTGGTGGGAAAGTGGGTTCTTTTGTTGATAGACGTGGGAACCATATTGAAATGGGACTGCACGTGTTCTTTGGTTGCTATAATAATCTGTTCCGTCTGTTGAAAAAGGTGCACAGAGCTCACCATTCATAGTTCTATAGTATTTCAACTTACTGAGAGGTTGCATGCAATAGAACTGCATTATTGCTCACTGATAGTTAAAGTGCATTTCTAATATTTTAGAGTAAGGTTTGTGCTGAGTATTTATGCCAGTAGAAATGCCTAAGATTAACCTTCATTTAATAGTAGGACATGGAATATTGAAGTGACAAGGAGTCTTGATAGTTTTTTTCTTGATTTCCTGTTGATGTTTATCAGTTGTGTAATTCTATTTCTTTTTTCCTGGTTGATGTAGGTGGGTGCTGAAAAAAATCTGCTAGTGAAGGAGCATACTCACACATTTGTAAATAAAGGGGGTGAAATAGGGGGTATGATTTTATATGTGATACAAAATCTTTCATCTAGGGGAACTTTAAAATGCTTTCACAAATGACTCCTCGAGGAACATGTCTTCCAATATATTACAGTTAACATGGTCTGTTTTATTTATACTTTGCGGTCTATACCTCAATGCAGAGCTTGATTTCCGCTTTCCAATTGGAGCACCCTTACATGGAATTAATGCATTTTTGTCTACTAATCAGTTAAAGGTAACATGCTAATGCCCTCTTCGTACTTTGATTTTTCAATTCATGCTATATCTTATACTAAGGGTAAGGTTGCCTTTGAAATTTGACTTTTGTGCTGCTGCTCATACTTGTGGGTGGAATCTGTTAGTATATCATTTCTTGCTTAAAAATTTTAGCATACATCTAGTAATACTCTTCTTCTTCTTCTTAACTTAAGAGGAAGGATGAAGAATACAAGTTCAGAAGTCTAAATTTGGTGCTGGTAGGAGAAGAGAGGCAGGATGTGAGTGTAACCATGACATTTTCGAGATTGCTGTTTGGCAGTAATCTAAAGACAGACTAAGAGCTTAAGTTGCTGAATAGGCAATACATTTTCTTGAAATGGTAGTATTATTCACAAGCACAGCACTAAGAAAGTACTGCAATACCTATCGAAAGGTGAAAGATTACACTATTGAAGGCCACCTTTTAATATATCAATGTATAATATGTGCTTATTTTGTATGTCATCTTATGTTGTTAAAAGGTTGGGGAATGATGAGATGTTTCTTGTTTGAACGTAAGGACGGAGAATTTTGTAGATTGCAAGCATATAACAACATCACTGTACCAAGAAGAAGTGGGAATATGAGATTATCTACCTTTAATGTGGCATTGCTAGGTTAGTTACTGTTAATGTTCGCACTGGGGATAACGCCTTATGGAGAGGGGTTATCACTTTGTGTGGCGGCTACATATGGTATGCAATGATATTTGCTTGAAAAAGTTCTCTTTTCCACCTTTGTTCTAAAGTGCTTGCAAGTATTGTTTCTGCATATATGTACATGCATTGTAAAACTATAAAGACGCAGTGGCCTAATCCAATCATGAAAAAAGAAATTGTTGGTGGGGAAAGGTATAAAGAGAGGGTCAGAACACTTTGAGGGCACAATTGACAGGCAAAACCAAGAGGAACAACTTCTTTTTTTCTCTTTTGAGTTTTTTCCCCATAAATAAACAGAGATATGTGATGTCTTTTATGTGTTGCTGTTGTTGGAAACCCCGATCAATGCTCATATTATATGTGATTGACGTTAACGTGTTCCTCCCTTTAAATGGCAGATTTATGATAAAGCTCGAAATGCTGTAGCTCTTGCCCTTAGTCCAGTGGTGCGGGCTTTAGTTGATCCGGATGGTGCATTGCAGCAGATACGCAATCTAGATAATGTAAGGGTTATTTCCTTCTTGTATACAAGTCAGATAGTCTGTTTCTGTCCTCTCCCCACTACTTGTTCCTTATATTATGTAATGTCTGTTTCAGGTAAGCTTTTCTGAGTGGTTTCTGTCTAAAGGTGGGACGCGTGCTAGCATCCAGAGGATGTGGGATCCTGTTGCATATGCTCTTGGATTCATTGACTGTGACAACATGAGTGCTCGGTGTATGCTCACTATATTTGCATTGTTTGCCACAAAAACAGAGGCTTCCCTATTACGCATGCTTAAAGGTTCTCCTGACGTTTATTTGAGTGGTCCAATTAAGAAGTACATCATGGACAAGGGGGGCAGGTAAGACCAAATATGGAAACAGCTGTGCACTGTGAATTAGCAGATTTAGACCTTGAATTATCTCTTTTTTGTGAACTAGTGGACTTAGGCCTTAAATTTTCACTTGAATGAACTAGCTATACTCAACTTACTCTGAATCTATTCTTTGTTCACAGGTTCCATCTGAGGTGGGGATGCAGAGAGGTACTCTATGAGACATCCTCTGATGGAAGCATGTATGTTAGTGGGCTTGCCATGTCAAAGGTAAGAGTTTTCTTTCATCAATTTTATTGCTTTTGAATAGAATATCTTTCAATAGGTTCAAATGTTTTTATGCATATATAAGTACTTCATGCTGCTTTACAAGTCTGTGTGTGTGTTAATCAACTGCTATCATGTCTATGTACAGGCCACTCAGAAGAAAATTGTAAAAGCTGATGCCTATGTGGCTGGTTGGTAATTAACTATATGATTGGACATGTATTTTCCCTCATTTCCCTCCTTTCCAACAGCATGAATACTGAAACTGTTTTGGGTGATATCTAATTGCAGCATGTGATGTCCCTGGAATTAAAAGATTGGTACCTCAGAAGTGGAGGGAATTGGAATTCTTTGACAACATTTACAAATTGGTCGGAGTGCCTGTTGTTACCGTACAACTACGATACAATGGCTGGGTTACAGAGTTGCAGGACTTGGAGCGTTCGAGGTGATACATTTGTGGCTCAGAAACAACTATGTTTCTCAATATAAAATTTTTATATGATGAAAGAAATACTAAATCTGTGTGTTAGATAACAATTCTCTCTGTAATTCAGGCAATTGAAGCGCGCTGCAGGTTTGGACAATCTCCTGTATACACCAGATGCAGATTTCTCTTGCTTTGCAGATCTTGCATTGGCATCTCCAGATGATTACTACATTGAGGGACAAGGCTCATTGCTTCAGTAAGGAATTATGTTCTTATCTTTACTATCAGATAACTTGCTCAGCAACTCATTAAATTTAAATCTTCTGGTTATCTTGTTCCTCTCTGATCTATTCTCCTTTATCTTGGTGCCTCCAGATGTGTCCTTACGCCTGGTGACCCTTACATGCCTCTACCAAATGATGAAATCATAAAAAGAGTTACAAAGCAGGTAATTTAGCTTCTTATACGAGCCTCTTTTTTTTTGTTCTCTGGAAAACCTTGGTACCCAAATGTTCTTATGTGTGTTAGTGGATGATATAAGGTAACAAATTATGCCAGGAAAAACACTATTTTATGTTGCTGGACAGAGATCGTCCAAAATACATATCGTCAAATACATTCTTAAACTGGAGCATAAATCAAACTAAACTATGATTTTACTTAACAGGAAACAATATATAGGGATAGAGATAGAGATTTTTTTAAATAACTGAGAACTTGCAAGTGCTAGTGGCACACAATATGTAACTCTGTGGATAACGGATCAACCCTTACATCCTTCTCCACTTGAATACAGTGTTTTCTGCCGTGACAGGGTTTGAATACATGACATGTGCCTAACCCACACATCGCAAGTTGTGCCCTTTCCACTAGTCCAAAGCCCTAGGAGCGAGATAGATATAATTGACTCAATACCATTTCATCTTTGAATTTCCTATACCGAGAAAAGAATGGAAGTACTCTCTAAAAAAGATAAAAAGGTAATATGTGACCTTGCTGTTTGAAAATCCAAGTAAATGCAACTTAGAAGCACATGTTATAGAGTCTTAATAGTTCTTTGTTGACATAATTGGGTCAGATGAACTAATCAACAAGAGACACGGTCACAGACCAAAACTAAAAATGGAAGAACTCTGGGGATCTGAGTTAAGCTATTGCAGAAGCAAATGACCCGGTAGGATATGTTATTGCAGAAGCAAATTTTTCCTAGGCACTTCAACTTCAAAACAAACTTAATAATGGAAAGCAAATGTCAATTATTTTCTAGTGGTATTTGGGTTTTAAAATCTGTGCCACTATTGTGCTCGAGGGATTTTAAAATCCATGACACTGCCAATAAATTGTAGCTCGATGGCACCTATGAGAGTCTATTACAAAATGCGTGGACTCGACTCCCAGTACCCCTCCCCACCTGCTACTCCTCACAAAAAAAAAAACATGAAGCTTTGCGTTTTCAAGGAATTTCAACTATGTAAAAACACGATGATGAATTAATCTATCAAAATTGGATTCTTTGGATGTCATGCACATGCATTATGTTTTCTAAAGAGAAGCATCCCGGATTAGAATTTCGCATCCCTGAAAGTAAGAATTATATTTCAAAGAAACATTGCCGATTACTTTCAGAACCTATGGGTGGTCTTGGCAGCCTAGACTTCCTCCCTCAAACAGATGGCTAGAGAAAAGAGAATTATGGTAGGATAGAGATTTTCAACATTTGTCTGGCCGCACAAGAAAAAACAATCACTGCTGAACTAATACAGCATGTAGGCTTTGGTCTAGTGGTAAGAGTGCATTGCATGATATGTAGGGCTATGCGCATGTAGCGGATTGAAAACCTACTATAGACAAAAAAAAAAGGTATTTAAGTGGAAAGAGGCAGAGAGACGGACTAATTTTCTCCTGAGTTCCAAATTATACTTCACTTGCCCTTGCGAGTTTCTTTGGTTATCAGAAAAAAGTGTAGCATTTGATTGACTGCATAAGAAGAAATAATTGTCACAAATAATATTTGCATCAAGTTAAATGTAAATCAATGTTTAATTTTATGGGGTTTAGAACATTTAGTGAGAATGAGTGTATTAGCAGTATGAGGATTAAGCTATTTAACGACAAAAGTGACCTTTGAGTAATGGTTCTTTCTTATAATACTTGCATACTAGTATTTGAATCAAGTGGTGCCTTAATGTGTAAGATGTTTTGGTATCAGGTTTTGGCATTATTTCCTTCTTCCCAAGGTCTTGAGGTTACCTGGTCATCAGTTGTGAAGATAGGACAATCTTTATATCGTGAAGGGCCTGGTAAAGACCCATTCAGACCTGATCAGAAGACGCCAGTGGAAAATTTCTTTCTTGCTGGCTCATATACAAAACAGGTACCCTGCTTTTATCCAGTATTCTTACTATTTAGATCCCGTGTATAAAACATGTGATGCTTCTACTCAAGGAAAAGGGATATCACTGTGTTCATGTCATAAAGTGAATCAACCTCAAAAAGTTTATTGGGCAAGTTTATTCTCTGTTTGGCCAACATTTACCAGAATAAAAAGAAGTTGATGGCTGAAAATTGAATTACGTCTATAGAAGTGTGTATTCTTTATGAGATAGTTAGTTATGCATTGGTAGTATCCAAATCTGATTGAAATGATCTCTGATCTGAGAAAGTATTATTACAAGAAACTTCCAGATATTGCATTGTTGTAAAGAAGAGATCATATGTAACTAATGACAGTTTAGAGGCTTTGAAACTTTAAACTATTTTATTAGGACCTTTGTACAGGATGATAGAATGACAACGAATAGCACAAATTTCTTATATGAATGTTAACAATGAGCTGCAGCCAAGTATGCAATACAACCTGTGATATTTCGCTTCACAGGGATCAGCACACTGATATTTTCAACTAGACTGGTGTTCTTGTGGTTGGTTAAGTTTCATCTTGTGTGGAAATTCTTGTTTTCTTCAGGACTACATCGATAGCATGGAAGGGGCAACTCTTTCAGGTAGGCAAGCTTCTGCATACATATGTAATGTTGGAGAGCAGCTGGTGGCGTTGCGGAAAAAGATCACTGCTGCTGAGTTAAACGAGATCTCTAAAGGTGTGTCCCTATCTGATGAGTTGAGTCTTGTCTGATGTCAGACTGCAAATCATCCAAATACAACCCAGTTAGGCATTGCACAAGGAAGAATTCTTCTAATTTTTGAGTCCACAAGATGGAAATCAAAAGGTTTAAACATGTTGAATGTATGTAATATCAGTATATCTTCATAGTGATGTATGTATGTATGTATCTATTCTGCCACAATCCAGATTAGTGAAATGGATCTTATTGCTACTTCATCAATCATTGAGAAGAACTTTGTTACACCTGAGTCTCATGCTTTTAATAATGTTAACCTTAATTCAGACCAAGTTTAGGGCCTGTTTGGATGGGTTTAAAAAATGTAACTTATAAGTCAAAAGTTAAAAGTCATAAGTAGATGGTACCCTACAATCGACTTTTGACTTATTTTAAAACTTTTTTGGCCTAAAAGTGGGTGATTAAAAGTACTTTATAACCTTTCCAAACACCTTCAAAACTAAAAAACTACTTAAAAGTAGGGGTGTGCATTCGATTTTTCAGTTTGGTTTTACACTATTCGGTTTTTGATTTTGTAAAAGTGTAACCCAATCCGATCCAAAATAAATTTGGTTTTCCTGTAATGAGGGCTATTATGTCTAAGAATCTTCCATTGTCGTATCGTTTATGGGAAGCTGGGTACCGGGTGTATACTCGACGCACGGCGCCAGATAAGTACGCAGTTATTATTGTATCGGCCCAAAACCTCGCGTGCTTGCGGTGATGAATAATCTTTTTATTAGACCAAACAAACAGAGGAACCGCTATTCCTCACTGCGGTATTTACTCTTGAAATACAGGGTAAGCCAACCGTAATGATGATCTATAGGATATAAATCACATATGTGAGGGATAGAAGTCACAGCATCTATATCCAATTACGCATAAATGGACAAGCCGAGATCATCTCACTTAGAAGCTGCTTTTCGGATTCTGCGATACATCAAAACCTCACCGGGAAGAGGTTGATTCTTGTCTACGTCACGGGCATCTTAGAATAAGAAAGGATTGTTCCTGATCCGGAATTTGCAACACAACATAAGTAGAAGCATGTTATGCTAGCATAGAATAGTTGTACCGAGTGAAAACAGGATCCTCCTTGGTCCTTTTTACATAACATTCTCGGCTGCCTCCGGTCCGGTAGGTCGGTCGCCCTCTAGCCAGTGACTAGCCCAGCTATGGAGCTAGGTGTACACCGCCACGTCGAGACTCTCGATCCCCCCCGGGAATCACATCACTTTTGACATAGCACCCCAAGAGAACCTTTTAAAGAACGAACCTTTTCAATACGGTCCGGATTGCTAGCTCCCGTTCAGTCATATGCCCTAAAGGTTTACTGTCTGGATGGTACTTTTCAACAGATAAGCAAATCGCGCAGGTATTTCTAGATTCTAGAGCTCAGGGGAAGGTTTGGAACCCTAGTAGCAGAATGGAATCAGTTTACCGGGCTGACTTCCATGCCAACACGAGTAGTTTGGTTTTCCTCTATTCGATTCAGCTTTTTTCGGTTTGGTTATTCGGCTATGTCAATAATTAATAACATATATTACTAAAGTAATAATATTTAATCCCTTAAATATAGTTTCTAATATAAATCATAAGTACAACTTAAAACACAATACTTATAAGTATACCTATTATAGATGTAATTCAAACATAAAATATAAACGTAATCATCATGAAAGGCAATAACCAAAAAGGGACAAAAGTGGTTAACTCCAACTTAATTCTAAGCCTAAACATTATATATATATAATTCGTTTTTAAAAAAAAAAATCCGAAACCAAACCAAAAAACCAAACAAAGTAATTTATTAATCCAAAACCAATCCGAAAAACCAAAAAACCAATCCAAATAAAAATCCGGTTTGATTTGGTTTGGTTATTCGATTTAATCCGAATAGTGCACACTCCTACTTAAAAGTGAAAAACACCTAAAAATAAGTAAATTCAAACAAGTACTTAGTTCATAAAGTAGTATTACATATATCATAAACTCCTAACATGCATGGTTCATAGTAGAAAACAAAACAAAAAAACGAACATATGTACTGCCATTACAATATTTGCATCAAGCTGAAGAAGGCCATTTCCTTGATAGAGTACTCATATATCTTAGTCATGAATATCTTGAAGACATGCATATGCTGCCATTTCGATCTGTACATCTTACTTGCTTGTCTGCACAGCCACAAAGGGTTAAAGAAATGAAAAACCTTAGACAACAATGTCGTGTAGTGTAACGAAAACATGAACAAAAGTTTTTGTTAGACTTGTTTGATCTGAAAGATCGACTAATTAAGCTGGCCATGTCTTATGTTTTCTACCCTCAAGAAACTTCATTAACTATCACATAATGCACAAACTTTTCAGCTCCATAACTATGTTTCAAAGGACACATTTAGCTGACTAAGGCACATGAGGGGCAATATTATATTGCAGATTAACCATACACAACATAACATCATACTTCACATCTGATTTTACAGACCAAAAAAAGTTAGTGCAGTACTATATGTACAAGTTTGATGGATTACGCATCTAGCTTGTCCACACGAAGCTAATAACTTATTTCAGAAAAAAACATCTGCAACTGACATTGTAGTAATGCAATCAGCAAGCAACAAGCTAGACAATCATATGAGTAAAATGAATTATGTCTTTGCACGGATTGCCCCTACTCCGGGTCCGGGGGTGCTCTTTAATTTTTTCCCCTAATGCTCATTTAATGAAAAGTTGTGTGCCAAAGTACATTTATGTATGACCTAATTTTGTTCGGCATGAACTTTTGTTTCGTCTGGCTTAAGTTCTATAGAAATTTAATCGTTCGGCATAGGTGTATAGTGTCTAATTTGCTCGACATAAGTTTAGAAAATGTTTGCCTCCATCGACATAAATTCTATAGGAACTAAGTTATGCTTCTTACGACATAACACTAAACTTATGCATCTTACAGCATAACTTGTGGGTTCTGAAATGAACCTATGCTCCTATAGGCATAAGAATTAAGCGGCAAAACTTGCTATGCATTTAAAAGCATGACTTCTGTCATATTATGATACAAAAATATAAACGTATCCCGCTTGATTGATTTTATTTTATTTTTGCCTGGTAGACGGATATTTCGACCACTCTTTTTGTTACTTAAAAGTGTTGGAAGAACAAAATTTAAAGACCATGTCCTACTCATGCTAATGACTGTTACAAATAACCAAGTTTGGGGACAAAAGCTTCCATTTAATTAAATAATAGTAGAATCTCTTTACTCCTGGCATAGTAGTTGTTCTTGAATATAATATTAGTAGTACTATTTTAAGCCCACTTATTTATTACTCATATTATTTTAAAATATTTCTTCATTAGCATGAAATACATGCAAAAGCTAGTCTAGTAAAGCATTGCACTCACTGGGATTAATCAGTTCTCCTTATCAATGGCAGCATTGGCAGCAGCATGATCCTCATCCAGGAACAAATCCCACTGTCCTTCCCACTTGATAAAGAACTCTGTATCTTCAAAATACTTCACTCTATGCACATCCCCAGCCGGAGTAAACAAGTAATCCCCAATACCTAAATCATATTTCTCCCCTTTACTCAAATTCCAAACCCTTTTACTACCTTTTATCACCACAAGGTCATGCCCGAATGTATGATGATGCGCCGGCTCAATGCTCCCTGCAGTGAACCGCACAAATGCTGAAGTAGGACTCTCCCTCACTATAGAAATTGAACCACCAGGCATTATATCCACAGCATTGAACTCTCTGGACTTCACCAATGAACAAAGATGACAATCACTAGAGGATTCTACTGGTTTCGGAGTACCAATTTTGTTCATTTCGTGAATTGAATTTTCTAAAAATTGGTCGATCTCGTCGGGCCATGGGTTAGATCCAGAAGCGGGGCAAGGAGACTTAAACGGTGTTTCTAGAAACGTCTTCAGAACGTCGGAAGCTACCTCCGGCGTGGTATTCATGCCTGAAACAGCGAGAACGTTGCAATTATTGATGGAACGAGCATTCCGGGCTTCGTCCGGGTTAAGACACGTGGAAGCATAGACACCGGGGAACTTGTTAGCGAAAATGGCGACTCCGACGCCGGTACCACAAGCGACGAGTCCTCGAGTCTCAACGGCGGGGTCATCAGCGGCTTGACTAACTCGGCGGCCGATTTCTTCGCCGACAGAGTAGTATTTGTCGGTTCCGAGGTCTTCGACTTGGATGTTGAGAGCACGGAGTTGAGAGACTAAGACGTCTTTGAGGTTGCAGCCGAAGGAATCAGCGCCGGCGATGATTTTCAAGGGTCGTTTAGTGGATTGTTGAGCCATGAGATGAGATTTGGGAGTAGATGATTCACTCACTATTGAGTATTGACTTACACACACTTCTGTGACTTCTACATGAATTATGGATTGCCCTTTTGTAACAGATTTTATGGTTAATAATAACAACAATAACATATTTAATGAAATTTCAATTACGATCTTATCTCTCTCCGAAGGTAGAGAGAGTTTTCGAAAGGCTAAAAAGTATATATATATATATATATACCATTCTATTGTCTTTTCTTTTCTTTGTGTGTAAACTTTCTTTTCAATTTTCTCTTATCTCTCTTATAAATTAAGAAACTAACGCAATTGATAGAAAATACTTATTTTGTTTCAATTTATTTATCTTAATTTTTATCTTGTGGTCTTAAATTAAAAAATAAAATAATATATATATAATGTGTTAAAATATCATGTGATATATTGAAATAAATTAGAAGAAAAAAAAGCATTCTTTTTAAAATAAATTTAAAGAGAAGATAGATAAAGACTTATATGTGTTGGTTATTGATCAATATATCTAAGAACAATTTTAACATAATATATATTGTAATTTTTTAATAAAAAAAGTTAGAATGAATCTTTTATTATATCTTGGCTCCGCCCTAATGCATGTAAGTTGTAACTCACATATATCAACTAAAAAAATAGTTGAAGCCCTACCAATAAGTTAAAAATCAAGCTAAATAAGGGGAGACGATCAAAGCTAAATAGTTGGGTTGGTGCCGGTAGGTTTAGAAAGCTAACTGAAGGAGGAGGTAAACAAACTACTCTCTCCGTTCAATAATAGTTGTCTATTATATTATTTTAAAATGTTCATAATATTTGTCTACTTTATGAAATTAATGGATAGTTTTACACTTAATTCCTAATTTATCCTTATCATTAATTATAATCATATTTATTACATTTTTCAAGATACTGTATTTATTATATTCAAAGGTGATATAATAAAATTATCTTTCTATTTATAGTTTCTTAAGAAATGCATTTTGTGTTTCACATGTAACTTTTTTTCTTATTAAATATCCTCATGTACTAAAAAGTGTTTTATTAATGAGCCACCACAAGATGCTTGTCTCTTTTCTCTGAGAAATTATTACTCACTCCAGTAATTAAGCTTAATAGTAATAAGTTTTGAGCATAAAAAGCATATTTATCCAGTAAAAATGATGATTTGCCACTAGTACTTTTTAATCTTACTGGCTTTCATCACCTAGCACAGTCACGTCATTTAAAGAGTTGAATTAGCGATTGAAGTACATGTAACAAGACTTCAAAAAAATCATATTTGCAAAGCCATTGATTTTAAAAATAAATAAAATGAGAAGACATTATATCATGCTAAATAAGTCCAATGAAAGTGTAACTGCTCGATTGTATTACAACTTAACATGAATTAGTTATCATAAATCTTCTTCCACTTTCAATTAAGCAAGCAAGTTCCTTGTTTAACAATAAAAATGTTGTCTTCAATTAATTAGAATGAGAATC
The DNA here is from genome assembly GCA_029582685.1 of Solanum piurae. Taxonomy (NCBI): domain Eukaryota; kingdom Viridiplantae; phylum Streptophyta; class Magnoliopsida; order Solanales; family Solanaceae; genus Solanum; species Solanum piurae. The sequence goes on from JAJOOO010010944.1 coordinate 43,348, forward strand.
CAAGAGGCTCACTCACTATGACCTACGATACACAATAGGTCAATGCAGATGATTAACATTCACACAGTACGTAAATGTAGCATTAATCATAATAGAATAGACGTAGCATCTAATCTGATGTAGATTTTTCATTTTAGAATATTTGTGATTTGTTGTGATATACTTAGCATTGCATCATATATATAAATTTGACATTTTAGCTCCACTACAAGAAATTGCACTTTTAGCGGCACTACGAAAACCCAAAATTCCGCCGCTAAAGATTTTCAAAGGCAAAAGTAAAAAGTCGCCACTAAAGAGTGGGTTCCACTAAACTATTTATATCTTCAGCTGCAACCAAAAGTCGCCACTATAGTCACCGACTTGATGTGGCAATCAAAAGGGAAAAAGCCCAAGGTTCTCTTTGAAGCCAATTTGGGTTTTTGCTTTTTTGCTTTTATCCCTTTCATTTTTGTTTGTCAGTTCTCTAAATTATAAGAAATTCAAAATAATAGTAAAGAATATTTTATTTCAATTTGTTTGTCTATTTCTCTTTTTAGTCTATTAAAAAAAGAAATGTCTTTTTTAATAATTTTTTAAATTTTATTTTTTTAACATGACATGTTTAAAATCACAAAAATTCAAAGATAACTTTGGTACATTTGATATATCTTTAGTTTAAAATATAAGATTTAAAATAATTATACTTTCTTCAACTTCGTGCCAAGCAAAAACATGCAAATTAAAATGGCGGGAGTAATCAATAATTATTCCTCATGTTTATTATCATCATTATTTATATTTGCTTTTAAATAATATATGTCCGTAAAACAATTAATATTTTTAGAACACACAAAAAAAAAGAAAAAAAAAAGAGTTTTTATTAGACACATAAACTTAATCCTCAGTATTTACTTAAATAAGTCTCCAACTATTATTAACATGGGTGTACATGTGTATCGGTCGGTTCGATTCTATTATCGGTTTGGTTTATCGATTTTTGGTTTTTAAATATGCTAAATCGATAACCAAATCAATAAGATATTTGTTATCGGTTTTCGGTTTGTCGGTTTTGGTCTTTAACGATTCGGTTTTCGGTTTAACCAATAAGAAAATCTTTCAGAACAAATATATGACTTGTCCAAGAATTTAACGCGAAATATAAAAGAGAGAAATCTAATTACTCATTGAGTGCAAAAATTCTGCTTAGTGTAGTAAAAGTATAGCAAATACTCACAATTCACAATCCTAGTCGTTGCCTAACCCTTGCCGTCGTCGTTTTTAGTTCTTTAGGTTTCTGACGTTGTGAACCTAAAGACTAAAGTAACACTAAAACCTAAAGGGTAAATGCAGAGAGCAGAGTTAATTAAGTAATGTTAATTGTGTAGGGTCCTTATAGTTATAGTCTAATATAGTGATTATACTAATATTTTTTGTTTGATATTTATGTATGAATAAAAATTAATATAGTAAATTATATTCTTAATGGGTTATCGGTTAACCCAATAACCCAATATTTAAAAATCAATATCGAACCGATAACTCAATAAATATTTTTTACAAAACCATTAAATAACCGTTAATAACCCAATAACAATAAACCAATAACACTTTTTCGATTCGGTTTATCGGTCGGTTCGATTTTTGCACACCCCTATACATATGTATTTTAATTATTCTGACTCGTTATTTATATTAGTCTACAAATAATATTGATTTCCTATATATGAGTACTTTTTAAAAATTAGTGTTTACATATATAAAGTTACTCCAAATTAATATAAAGCAAACAAATGAGAAATATATATAAAAAATTATTTAACTATTAAAAAAATAATAGATTTACATACAAGATTAAAATATAAAAGGATTAACGGCGACTTACATAGTTGCCACCAAAGCAGCTTTTAGAGGGGATAGGATCGCTACAAAACTCTTTTTGTTGCAACTTCTAATTGATCGCTAAAAATATTTTTTTCAACAATAGTTTGGTAGAATTAATTGCTCACAATAATGGTGATTTAAGAATAGTCGCCGCTAAAATGTTGTATTTTGTGACGACCATTGAGGATGTCACTAAAAGTATCAACTTTTGTGGCAAGTTTCTGTCGCCACAAAAACCTTTACTTCTATGGCAACAAATTGAGTCGCCGCAAATGATTGCCACAGAAAAGCATATTTATTGTAATGTACGTAAGTTATAAATGCATGACTATTGACCCTAGATAACATATATTGTACGATTTATTGTCTATCTTTTTTATTGTGTTTTCTTTCATCAATTAATCAATTTATATTATCATCTTTTTATCTAAATTTGAATCCAAAATCAAAGTTCAACAATCTTCCAATTCACAAGAAAGTGTATCTCTTTCCACAACATCAGTGAGCTAAATCAAATTACTGACATTACTTGTTATTGAGCGTTCGTGCAAAGCATGTTGCACTTCTATATTTTTGTGATATTATTTTGTATTAGTTAATTTTTAAGAAGCAATATATTTTTATATTAAAAATAAATTAATTTTGATTTTTTTGATACATTGTTTAAGTTAACATAATAGTATTATTGTTATTATTTATATTAGAAAGAATAAATTTAAATTAATAAAAGGTTAACCATGTATGTGTAATACAGTATTTTGGAAGATATTATATAAAACACTATATTTACTAATATGAAGAGGTGAGTACAGCGGCGTATCCAGGATTTCGACCAGATGGGTGCACGATTACAAAAAAATGTATCGTATATATAAATTTGATCGATTTGACTTTTTGATTCTTAATATGAACCATTAAATTTTAAAAATTATAGGTCCAAAATATATAATACTACTAGTTTTAAATTTTAATATAAACGTTTGATTTAATTATATAATAAATTTACAATGCTAAATTTTTTAGGAATTTGCAATGTAACACACTTGAAAATTTTGAAAGATTAAAGGGGAAAAAAGCAAAATTAGTTGAAACGTCAAAAGTGTAACTGAGAACCACCTGAAGAGGTGTTACTAAAAAAGACAACATAGATATAAAATTTAAATTTCTATTCACTTAGATAAGTGCACCCAATCATCATCATCGTATTATTATATGATACTTTAAATATGGGTTCACACATCTATATTTAAATATTTTAAAAAAAATATGACACTACTATATATGATCTAGAGAGGGGACCATGGGTTCACGTGAACCCACGGCATCCCCTCTAGATACGCCTCTGGGTGAGTAGTTTTATTTAATGGGAAAATTATGCGTATAAGCAAACATATACTAGTTAATTACTTAATATAGCTATAGTTTACCTTAATTACAATTCGCGACTTACTTTTAGCTATAATTACACAACTCAGCTTTTCAGTTTTGTATAATTCGCGCATTTGTATAATTCAGAATTTGTATAATATAATTTGTATAACTTTTGTATAATTCAGAATTTGTATAATATAATTTGTATAACTATTTGCACTTATGATGTTTGTAATTGTATAAATTCGTTATTTTGAGTTTATACAAAAATAATTGAATTATACAAATGTACCCGCGAATTATACAAACCTGCAAATTATACAAATCCGCAAATTATACAAATGAGACAGCTTAAACTATAGCTACAACCCGTAAATATGCAAACTATAGCTATGAAGCATAATTAAATTTATTATAGTGGCTATTTGTGAAAGTTCCTCTTATTTAAATTCTAAAATATTCTACTATAAAAGTTGACAATTTTAAATCTCTTTTAAACAAAGCCCATTATTATCAAAATAAAACAAAATAATAAAATTTGTTATAAATTTTGAAAAACTTAGGGCCCAATGTCTTTGGGCATAAAGCAAAGGCTTCACTAGTTTTCCCTTGAGTCATTCCTATTGATTTGGAGTTAAAATTTATTTAGACAAGCAATATACATTTTAAAAGTTATATTTTTTTTCTTCAAAAACATCACTTCATTTAGTTGATATGAATATGTTATCACTTGTGGGGTTGGTTCGATGGACCAGCTTCCTTCTCTGTGGAGTTACTTGAATAACATATAACACATCTTCTTAATTTTGGTTCTGGCTAATCCAACGACGTGCCTATTTTCATAGATTTTTCTATGAGAACTTGACAATTAATTAATTAGTTGAAGATTAAATATATTAAATCATATAACATAAGAATCAAAATTGCAATAAGACAATAATTTGAGGACGAAAATTACTATTTCCCCATATTTGAATTCAAAGGTAAGGTGTCTGATTTGGCAAGAATTAAAATTAAACGTTTGAACGAAATATTTAAAAATTAAATTGATTCTAAATATACGTTTTGATGATTTTAATATTTGAGTATTAGGAAAAGAATAGATTCTGAATTTGTAGGCGTTTGGCCATATATAATAGAAATTAAATATTGTTATTAATTTTTTGAACTATTTTTAAGTTGGATTGAACTTAAAATGAAAATTGTATTCGATTATATTTTTTTGCAAAAGAAAGAAGAAATTATCATATTTGAAATTATGAAAATGAAGTAGTTGAGAAGTTTCTCAAATTAAGCTTTCTACTTCAAGTCAATTTGGAAAAATAGATTTTTCAAATAAAATGAAATTATTTCTAAAAAAGTGTATAATTTTTATGGTCAAATATATTTGTGATGAGATTCTTTTACTCCACGCTAAATGCGATTGAATTTACTAGTTCAGTATATTTTCTAATATATGTCTGTTATCACTAAATATTTAACTAAAATATAGTTAATCCACTTTTTAATTTCTCAAGATATTATAGAATAAATTTATGATAAATCAAACGATAGTGAAACACGTCATTTGATATCATACTCTATTTTAAAGATGAATTTGTTTGGTGGTTCTCTAGACAATTTTGTTTGTTTGTTTTATCAAAAAAATAAATAAATTATTTCACGAGATTTCATCTAAATCTTTGAACTTTGTTCAAAATTAACATTTAAAACTTTCTAACATTGTGTGTCTCTCAACCGTGTTAATGTCAGAATCTACATCAAATAAAATATGTCATATTACTTTTATTTTTATTTTATAAAAAATACCCCTTCTTTTGTTTTGCACAAAATTAGAGCCAAATGCAAATAACTTATTGTAATACAATTTTAAGATCAAATGAATTGAAACAATGTGATAAGACATGATACGATACATTTTTTATTCACGAAGAACATGACCTAAATATAATCGTTTGAAAATCAAGAATTAAGGTAGATTAGTTAGGATTATAATTTCAGGACTATAATTTCAAAATATCTTAGTCCGGGAATCAAGAGTGAGGACCTAACACATTACTCCAAAATGTCATATGACTGATGTGACGAATCACAAGATTATTAGTGTTCAAGCATCTTAACTAATTCTACGAGATACCTGCTACCTCCTATCACATATACATGTTTTCCTGTCCACCAAAATTAGAATTGACGAAAATTTGTGTTTATCTCACTTAATTAATAACTATACTGTTTTTTTCCGATTAACTTAATCTATCAAGGTCATTAATAGAGTCCGGAACCTAAAGGGCAAAAAAAATTGTCAAAAATTCCAAAAGGGCACATCACTTTTTTTTTTAACCAAAAGGGCAAAATCGCTGCTGACGCAGCGATTTCGTCTAAAAATTTTTTTTCTTTTTTCTTTTATTAAAAATCGCTGCGATTTTTTAATATTTTTAATTAAAAATCGCTACTTTTTTCTTTAAAAAAACTAAAATGGCAAATAAAAAAAAAAATTAACCAAAAGGGCTTCTGACAAAACAAAAATAAAAATCGTTGTTTATTTTCTCAAAAAAAAATAACTTTTTTTCTAGC
>JAJOOO010010945.1:0-48366 GCA_029582685.1 Solanum piurae
GATACATGGACCTAGTTCATCTACATCATTAGTACAAAAGAGAAGTAGAGCATTATTCACATGTATAGACTTCCATCAATTTGAATAGAGCTACTACAAGGTTCATTTAATATATGCATGTAGTAATTCGTCAGTCATAGTCCAGTTAAGGGAGAGGAAATATTGATCATATGCTAGTTGTTATTATTTGCTATCTTGCATGGGAAAAGAGTCGGAGCACCCTCACTTGTTTTAAAAAATAATCTATTAGTATGGCCAGACCTATCTAGTTAAGCCCAAAGGGGCTAACTCTAAGATTTTATGAATCATGATATAACTTTATAGGTACCTGACATTTACATGTTATTAGAGTTCATGTTTTATGGTGCGTTCAAGATTCATTATTTATTTTCTATTTCGACCTTCAAAGGGAACCAGGCATTGAGCGTGATATAACACAAGCTAGTATTGAATGCAAAGTTGACCTCGGCCTCCTACTCTAAAAGATGAACTATTGAGGATTTTATTTTTCTATCTTGACTGTAGTATTTATATTGACCTAGACGGAAGCCAAATCCCAATAGCAGAACACCTATAAGAATTCTTAAGAAATTGAAGAGAGTAGATGGTGAAATCAGTTGTATGTGTTTTGAGGTGAGTAAGGAATATGAGCAGAACTATCCCACCTGTGACTTAACGCTTAATACAATGTGTTTGCCTTTATTATGATAGAATGGTTCCATAGGATATCTCATAGTTTCCAAAGATGGTTTGTTATATAATATACATGCTGCATGTTCTATAACTTATCTATTTGTATGTCATGTGCCCTTTGTGGATTACCTTCTCACAGGTTACCTAATGTCATAGAATGCTTACATGTAAGTGTTATCCGCTTCAGAGCACCCTTGTTTATTGTTGTATGTTTTCATATGACCTTTTTCCTTACATGTTATTTATTGCACTGGTTACTTTCCACATGTCACTTGTCCATATTGTGTGGGTACTGCATGCTAATTGTTCATATGCTATGAGCAAAATTAGTGCTTGTGGGTTATATGACTCGTATATCACTTGTTTACATGGAAAATGCATCATAAACCATTTCTATGTATGGTACATGCCTCGTAGCCTACTTGCTTAAATATTACAAGCCTTATAGGTTTTCTAGCCATGTGTCATGTGTTCACTTGCTCATATTTCATAAGTGTACTTATTGACATGTTAGGTCACCAATCCATGCGATATAACACACTTGATCAATGTGATTTGTGTTCTGTAGTTCATATTTCATATAGTCTACTTGCTTATGTATTATATATTTTGTAGCTTTAGTACTCATGCATCATGTGTTCATCTAGTCCATTTCCTACATTCGTTATAGTTCATTCGCTCACACGCTACCCTATGAACCATATGTGTGCGTACACCATATATTTCTATAGCTTAATGCCTGTATATTATGCTCCCCCTTTTGTGCTAATCTACCTATGTGTCATACCCAATGTGACTTATTTATTTGTACACTATGCCCCTCTGTGATTATTGACATGAGTTTTGAACATTTTGGGAAAACATTACCTTGTATCATTATGTAGTGAAGATTTTGACCAAAAAAGGTTGGGCATTTTATCACAACCATAGATAAATAACTTACTATAATGCCTTATTCGAAGGTGCGGCATAAAACTTTAGAGTTTATATTAACAACTATGCGTTCTTATAGGCCTCACCTCTGAAAAGCGTCATGAGATAAAAGAGAAGGGAAAGTAGAGCCCTGATAGGTTAGGCCTATGATTTTGTGTTTGTTCCATATACAAAAAAATTTAGGAGATACTATAGTTATTCTTGATTGTTAAGGCCCGGAAGATAAGCTCAAAAGGTTTATTGTGGAAGGAAAAGAATATAACATAAGATACTTGGGAATAGAAGATGGTAGAGATCCTAAATGCATGTCTTGTGTTTAGGTATATTAAAGTCCTTATCTGTATGAATTCTACTTGCGTATCTTCAGTGAATTACATGGTCAAGAAAGGGGTTAATTTGTCATATTATTATTTCATGACCATATTTATTGAGACATCTTGCTAGACTTATCTATACGTGTTTTAGGTTAGTCTACGTATTTTGGATAGTCCGATTTACAGAGGGAACTCTCGCAAATCTCCAAATGAAATTCCAAGGTTAACCAAACTATCAACTTAACCTATCATTCGAGGACAAATGATTATAAGGGGGGGAAGATGTAACACTATGTATTCTACGTGTACTAGTTCTATTTATATGATGCTTATAAATTGCCTTGTGGTATAGTGATGGACTCTGTTTCCTATGCGACTAGTGACAATATAATAGGTTTAAAGTGAACTGCCCATAGATTTTGATGCGACCGAATTAAGTTGATGTCGATGGAAGTATTTAAACTTGAGATCATAAGGTAGTATTTGAGTCTAAAGTTTAAATTGACATAGTGTATATCAGTTTTAAGTTAAATTAAATAGTAAGGTCTAGAAATGGAATAAGATATTGAGGTGCTTGATTGACTACACTAAGCTAGTAGGTGACAAGTAGGTGCATCACCTACTTTGACTTATTGATCAGCCCAAAGGACAAAGTAGGTGCATCACCTACTTTGACTTATTGACCAGCCCAAAGGACCAAGTAGGTGCATCACCTACTAAGACTCTTTTGACCATGTTATTTGGCCAAGTGCACTACCACCTACTTGCATCAATCTGGCCCAAGTTGATTAGAAGAATAAGGGGAAAATGAACATCCAAGACCCAATCTTTCCAAGCCCACAAGAAATATTTTGAATGGAAAAGTAGGTGCATCACCTACTCAAATGTGTGGCCTAAATTAAAGACAAATGTTGGCTGCAAATGAAGTACAAGTAAGGTGGCAAAAGTCCCAATGTTTTTAAGTCCAAAAAGGCCCAAGTGAAAAGTCCAAGTAGGTGGGTCACCTACTTGACAAATTATAGCCCAAAATGAATGAGAAAGTCGGCCAAAGCAGGTCCCTTTAAAAGGGATTGATATCAGCTTTTTCCAACCTTTTTTACTTTGACAAAAAATCTGATTTCTATAGCTTTCTCTCTTCTCTCTCTTAGCTTCATACAACAGCCATTAAATACCATTAGGGTTCTTGAATATTAGGGAGTTTAAGCTATTGGAAGGTATAATTTAAGACAAGTTACGGAGGACAACCTTTACCTAGAAGAATCCAAGTCTTAGCAAGTGGTAGTTCTGTTCAGTAAGGTAAGTTACTGCAATTTTCTCCCTTTTGTGCTAGAGTAAATTAGGAAACTTGGTGTGTGTTAGTGAGTTGGAAATTGTTACTTTTACATGGTGTAATATTGGGGAGGATGTTCTGGAGATTAGTGCATGTTGGGACAGCCATGGAGGGGAGTCCTCTTTAAATTCAGTTATGAGCTTCTTTGAGCACTTTAAAAGTAATGTTAGCTCTTTAAGTGTTGGTGATCAGAAACCATGATTCATATTGCTTTTGTTACATTATTATGTTTAAGGATTATTTTATGTATGTTATGATAAGGAATGTGACTGGATGTGCGGGAAAGTTATGGAGACGTTAAAGGACTTAAATATTGCAAGGAGTTTTGGGGAGGACCTGATATGAAGGTTGTAGAGTATATAGATGCGATGAAAGGGAAAGAGAAGGAAAGAAAACACTGGCTAGATAAATTGTATGCTTACTTGTTGGTTACTATTTGGGTAGGATCAAGTAGCTCAAATTAATTGATTAGCTACTAATACTAGTCTTACAACTTATTTTATTGCTGATTAGTAATATAGAGAGAAGGAGCTTAAGTCATATGTTTTGAATTGTATAGCAAGGTATGTAAGGCTATTCGATTTCCTATTTCTTTGGCATGAATCCAACACTTGCATTACAAAAAGTAAGCTTTCTAAGAGCCCTTGGTAGTGGCTGATCCAAAGTTGCAATTCCTACTCCCTAGAGCAGTAAAGTGAGTACTCTAATATGAGTTTGTTACTAAATGTAGGTGCTTAATCTACCAAGTATTAGCATGCAAGGTTTAAACTTGTTTCATCGTCAAAGTACCCTTGGCACATATTTCCCTTATATAAATCAAAATGATCCTAGATTACACATGGTACATATGTTTATTTGTTGGATATACAATCTGCCCATATCATGCCAACTTGCTTCAATTATGTATATATATGTCATCTTCTCACATGTTCATATGTTCCCTTTATTGATTATTAGTCCCATTGTGTTAGACTATAATGTTACCTCACAAGATCCCTACTTGCTCTATTGTACATTTTATATGTACTTACTTGAAATATGTATCCGTCCTAAAGTTGAATCTTCCCACGTTCTCCCTTGGTTCCACGTTCATGTATACATTGTATCTGATATTAGTTAGTGAGTATTTGGCTATCATATTCTCTTGGCTGAATGCTAAATGTCTTCACTTGAGATGTGCTTCAATTTGAGATGTTAAAATGGTTACTGAGTCATATAATCTCCTAAGTATTACACGTTCATGTCACATTTGCTTCCCAGGTCATTGTTATTATTGTAAGTCCATATTCATATGTCTTCTACTACTGGTCCATAGTTCCAAATCTCAACAATGATTATGACCACCAAAACAACAATCTCAAAAGAGTTATGATCATCAAAAGAACAATCTCAAAAGAGTTATGAACATCTAAACAATAATCTCAAAGATTAAAGAATCTAAGTGAAGCAATTTGTATAATTATGGGTGGTAGCCTAGGAGAAAATGCCTAGCATGGGTCGATCCCAATTGGTATAGAAGGGTGGCAGCTCAGGGGTGAAAGCCTAGCATGGGCCGATCCCAATTTGTATAAGAAGGTGGCAGCCAGGGGTGAAAGCCTAGCATGGGCCGATCCCAATTTGTGGAATTATGAGGACAGCATCCCAGGGGTTAAAATGCCTAGCATGGGTCATCCTCTTCTACCACTGATCAGCTGGTCATTTGTATCATATGTCTTATATATGTTGTAATGCAAAGAAAAGTAAAGTAAAGAATGTAACATACACAAATCCACAAGTATAAACAAAGTTGGTCTCTAATCCTTATCTATTGGTATTTGGTTTCACTTGAGCTCTCAATTTACATATGTTTGTATTATGCCTTACATATTCAGTACATTCTTTCATACTGACGTCCCTTATTGGGGACACTGCATTTCATGCTGCAGGTACAAGTACTCAACTAATAGATCTCCTCAATAGAAGCACATGATACTTAGCGGTTTTTGGTGAGCTCCAGGTTGATTCGGGGATTTGCCGAGTCTTTACTATGCATATTTCATAGTGGTACAGTCATGGATTCCAGTAGAGGCTTTGTAGACATTGTAAAGCTATTATATGAATTCATAGTTTCACTTGTCACATGTATCGGTTCATTTAGTCAACATGTGTTTTATATGAAGCTTCTAATTCGTAAATATATCTTTATAGTAGTAGTTTACTTTCTCATCTTAGGTGACTTGTAAAGCATGTGTTCATATGGTACTTGTCCGCCTCACCTAGGGTTGGGGTGTGACATATAGATTCGACCAATAACCTCTATTTTCTATCTAGTTACATACATTAAACCTAAATTTCTAGTATTGGACTAATTACCCACTCCAATTAATCTCTTTTGAGCATTGACTGGAGATCGAAAGTAGGAATTCAGTTTGCAAACTTAACTTATAAATTAACCACATGTTAATTAGACCAAATTTATGTATGAACAGATGAAAAACAGAGCATAGTAGAATACACACTACATTAAATTAACATCCAACCCCATAATTGCACTCCTAGACCTTGGGGTTTTAGCCACCCATCACAAAAATTAAAGAGATTATACTTATAATGAAAGTAGCCATGGGTTACATGAAAGTAAGCAATTACAATTAAACCCACTTCAGATTCAACTTCAATTTGTCTATTTTTAAGTACCAAAGTTGAAAATCCCAAAATCTAGAAAGTGTTCTTCACAGAGGTAAATTGTTCTCTCTAAAACCCCAGAAACTAGTGGCTAAACTAGAGCTTGACGTGAGGGTTAGAGTTGTAAATTTAGCTTCCAGTAATTAGAACAAAGTATTTTGGGTTAGAATGTCAAGGTACAACTCCCCAAGGCCCAACAAAGGGTCCTTGAAGAGGACCCTTGCAAACTGCCCCAAGGAAGCTGCCCAAAGCAGTGCACCCACGAAATGACCCACGTCCCGTAGGGGGGCACATGCCATGTGGATAGCTTCGTGGCTCAAGGACCCAAAATGGGAGTTGTATACCACCACCCACGGAAGACAAGAATGACCCATGGGTACACCCATGGCCCGTGGGTGTGGTCTCGTGGGTGAGGCAGTGACTTTGGTTAAGGCGGAGAAGTGAAGGCATAATGGAACTTTCCAGAATTAATTAGGGGTTAAGTGGTGTCATTTTAACTTAGTTTAGACCACCTATAAAGACTCTACACCCCTAAATTCATTTATCCTTGTTGTTATTTAAACTCACCAAAAGATACTCGATTCCCTCTCAAACATTCTCTCTCTATAAAGTGAAGAAGAAAAAGAGAATCAAGATAGGTCAAGTCAAGATTCCATTGTGGCAAGCTCTGTAAGGCTTCATAATCAAGGTACATTATATTATTCATCCATGGATTCTTCCATCCATGGAGACCCCTATAAATCCCCTAATTGTGAAGATGAAATCCCCAATTCAAGTTAGGGTTCCTTCCAATGTTGTGGGTTAAGTTGAGTATGAATCCAATTGAGTGGATATTGATTGTTTATAATTGAATTAGTAGTGACTCATATTATTATGATGACATTACATGTTTTCTATATCTAACCCTAGTCTAATTGATGAAATTGAAGTAATGTGGGTTTGTGCCTTAAAGAGGGAAATTGAAGACTTAGAGATGATCTTCTAGAATTGATGACATGTGTAGTAATTGGTTAAGAATGAAAGTATAAATTGAATTAGATTAAGGTATATATGATGGATCATAACTAGTAATGCTTGAGATTGAATCTTTCTGATGAGATATGGTTAGAATTACTTAAGAATGATGCTTGTGACTAGAATGTCTTGTGATCTAGATATGTAAGATGATTGTAAGAAGTAAAGATTTGAGAGTAGGGCTTGTAGTAATGAATGTTGATCAATAAGGCTTTGAGAGTAAAGCTAACATGATGAATTCTGTATGAAAAGGCCTTGAGAGTAAAGTCTATGCGAGTAGTAGACTAAGAGATAGAATTGTGGTGGAAGGCCTTTACCCACCTAGTCTACCTTATGAATGTTTGAATGCATAAAGGCTTAATAACTAGTCTAGGGGGTGTATGCTTGGCCCTAAGTGGATATTGACAATGAGATAGAGGCTCACACATAGTTGGGTCCGAACTTCAAAAATAAAGGCGGGTCACAACTAGTTGATTCCGGTCTTCCAATGAAAAAAGAGGACCCTCCCATAGTAGAGTTTGGGTTTTCTCAAGGTAGGTCTCATGAGATGGAAGCCTCACCAAGTGAAGTCCGGGTTTCTAGTAGAAATCTTCGTATCCAAGGGACTAAGACGTGCTTAAAGAAGTATCTCGTAGTGTTCAAGAAGATGAACTAAGACAAACTTAGAGAGGCATCTCATAGTGTTCCAAGAGTAAATGAACTAAGACATACTTGAAGAAGTATCTCGAAGTGTTCAAAATCATTAATGAACTAAGATATGCTTAAAGAAGCATCTCATAGTGTTCAAGGTAATAATGAACTACGACATGCTTGAAGAAGCATCTCACAGTGTTCAAACCTAATAATGAACTACGATGTGCTTAATGAAGTATCTCATAGTGTTCCAAGGTTTAAAGAGATGGGCTAGTCCCCAACCAATAAGTATGATTGTGATGACCCTAAGGAGTACTTAGTATGGATGGGATTATGGGGTCTTATCGATGCATTGCACAAGTATGACTTGAGGTTGTCTAAGAAGTGCCTTTCATATATGATGTATGTTTTGATGGTTTGTTGCTATAGTTGTTTTCCATGATATGATTTACTAAAGGATAGAGATTTCATTGTCTTTGAGAAATAAGCAAAGGATGAGATCAAATATGGTAAGTATGTATGATGGCCTAAGGTGGTACTTAGTGTGGGTGAGATTATGGGGTCTTATCCATGCATTCCACAAGTATGACTTGAAGCTACTTATGAAGTGTTTCTCTTATGTTATGAAGAACTAATTATTGACTATGCTATGAATATGAAGTATCTCCTATGTTCATGGATCATGCCTTATGATGACTAATGCTTATATTATGTCTTTGTTGGAGATTATATCTGTGATTATATTATTTTTTCTTATGCTCATGGCTTATGTTTTATGTTGGATAATGCTTATGTTATGCTCTTATGATGTTATGCTAGATAACATATTTAGTACATTTTATACTAACGCATACTCTTGCCTACATTCTTATCAAATGTAGGTTCGGGCGACATTGAGTTCCATTCTTGTGGCTACGTTCTAGTAGAGCAAGGAGTTGAAGACTTGTTGAGTCCTCATAGCATCGAGGATGTGATCACCTTTCCTTTATGTCTTTCTTTTATGTTTTAGACTATTGTATCGGTTGCGTCCCAAAGAGTTATTTAAGTTTTATTAGATGGTTTGAGACAAAGTGTTATAGACTTCCGCTTGCTTTTATTAAAGACTTCGATTGTATGGAAAAAGTTTTAAAATTTCCGCATCATTTCTATTGCTTTATGTTATGATATGCTAAGTGGCTTACATGGAGTCCTTCGAGGTTCTATGTGTCATGTTACATCTAGGGTGTACCCCTGGGTCGTGACATTCTCTCTCAAAATTTTTTTTTTTGAACTTTACTCTACTTGATTTCATTTGATACTTAATTTCTCTCTCCCTTGGGCTATTTATAATTTCATAAAATTAGGCCTAAAACCTAAAACCTGACTCAATCAGCGACAATAGTCGGGCTCATTGTGCACGTTTAGCGAATCACTTCTTGCTCCTCAACTCTATTTTTAATGCTCAAGGCTTTAGATGTTTGGATTTGAATTTTCGAACTCATTTGAGTTAGCCTTTCACATTTAGCGAATCGGTGAGTACCACCTTTGTATGCCTTTCGATCATTCAATTTTTCTTTTCAGACTGTCATTTTAGGCGATGTTCAGCAAGGCTTCCATTCTCATTCGGTGCATCGCCTTCTCTAATGGACTTCACCGACCCTGTTCGATAAACAAAAGTGCTATGCACTGTCATTTTGGGCTAGGTTGTTCTCATTGGGTGATCTGCCCTTCTCTTCTGGAGATCAATAATTTATAGTTTGCACTTCTGTTTGCATTTTTCTCCATTCTTTCAAACATCAATCCTTGTCGTGTCCATTTTCCTTCTTAGCTACAAATCATCAACATTTTTTTAGAATTGGACAAAATTAGGCATTGAGGACACTAAATATTGAGCTAAATGGACCTCAAATGAGTGCAAATCAAACACTCAACAAGTTATTAAGTTGTTCTTTCTATTGAGAAGTTTTTGTGAAAATAGAATTGAAAATTATATGAATACCAAATCTTGTACTTATTCGTGTGGTTATATACTTGTCAAAAAACCTTGTTTCTAAACAAACTCATATTATTACAAACTCGAAGTCATTTATGGTAAATTAAGTCAGGCAAGTCAGTCTTTTTGAGTTCCTAAATAATTATTTAGCTAAGTTGAAGTTCAGTCATCAATAGTCTCTTACAAGTTTTATAGGCCTAAATGATCGTATAAAGTTAAGTGAAGTTACGATGAGATTCTTTAAGCACCTTAAGCTCTTTATGAACATACTCATATTTATGTTTTCTTTTTAAAGTTGAGTTTAGGGTTTAGGTCTATTCCAAAAGATTATGAGATTATATGAGACATTTACATGTTATGCAAAAGTGATTACATGATTATAAGAACAAAGTACCAATGGGTCGAGATTGTCACTATGAATATTGTAACATATATGAATTAAAATTCATGACATGACATGTTATGCATTCTTCTGGCGAGCTATAATTGGGAGGTATGGGGCATATTGCCTATATTTATATGTATGAGAGAAATAAGGGCAGACCTACATAGTGTCAAGAAGGTTCATATGAACCAACTTCGATAAAAAACTACATTGTATATATAGGTATATTTAGTTTGTGTTCTAGACAATACATGTCACGACCCAAGGGTACACCCTAGATGTAACATGGCGTACTATACCCAAAAGGCCTAACACAAGCCACTTAGCATATCATAACATAAAGTAAATAGAAATGATGTGGAAATTTT
The DNA here is from genome assembly GCA_029582685.1 of Solanum piurae. Taxonomy (NCBI): domain Eukaryota; kingdom Viridiplantae; phylum Streptophyta; class Magnoliopsida; order Solanales; family Solanaceae; genus Solanum; species Solanum piurae. The sequence goes on from JAJOOO010010945.1 coordinate 10,307, forward strand.
TGAACTTTTTCCATACAATCGAAGTCTTTTATAAAATCAAGCGGAAGTCTATAACACTTTGTCTAAAACCGTCTAAAAACAACTTGAATAACTCTTTTTGGACGCAGCCCATACAAAAGTCTAAAACAAAAAAGGAAAGACATAAAGGAAAGGTGAGCAAATTCGCGATGCTATGAGGACTCACAAAGTCTTGAACTCCTTGCTCTACTAGGAACCTAGCCATGGAAATGGAACTCAATAACGCCAAACCCTACATTTGATAATAATGTAGGCAAAAGTATGCATTAGTACAATAATGTACTAAATATGATGGCTAGCTTAAATCATCAACATAAGCATATAAGAGGCATTAGTCAACATAAGACATATACCATAATCATAAGAGAGGATAACATGAGTCATAAACATAAGAGACATCATCATAATATGTAGGCTATAAGCATAAGATATAACAACATAATCATAAGCGTAATCTCCAACATAAACATATTGTAAGCATTAGTCATCATACGGCATAGTCCATATACTTAGTCAATACTTAGAGCTTCATATCATTAGATAACCACTTCATAAGTAATCTCCAAGTAAACTTGTGCAATGCATGAATAAGACCCCATAATCCCATCCATGCTAAGTATACCCTTTGGCCCCCATAATCATACTTACCATCTTGACCTCATCCTTAGCTTATTTCTCATAGACAAGGGAATCTATCACCTTTAGTCAATCATATCATGGAAGGCAACTATGGAAACACTCCATCAAAACATACATCATAAGCACATTCATTACACAAATCATCATACATAAGAGGAACATATCATAGCTACCTTCAAAGCATCCTTGTGCAATGCATGAATAAGACCCCATAAATCCCACCAAGCTTCTTGAGTAACCATAATTCATAATTCATATTCTTGTTGTGATAGTGGGAATTAGCCTTAACCGACATAGACCATGTGAGCTTAACATGGAATACGGTGACTCCCACACCGAAAAGAGTTGGTCTACTTGCCTAAGGTAGAACCATACTCTTAACTTAGGTGGATCCATTAGCTAAGTAGCCTACAAGGGCACGTAGTTTATGGGATAAAGAGATTGATTCTAGAAACCCAGACTCACCTAAGGTAAAAGGTTTCCATCCCATGATACACATACTTTGGGAACCTGGACTTAACTGGCGTAGAAGGAACCCATTTGGAAAGCCGGACTCAACTAGCGTAAAAGTTTTCCTTGGAAGTCTGACTCAACTAGGGTAAAATCTTCCATCTCATATACAATATCCACTCGGTGCTAGGCATAATTTCCATTGAGTTCATATTAAGTCTTGACTTAAGTTCACATTTATGGAAGAATGTCTTGACACTCAATTCAACATAACTCATACTATAGCTCATTAGATCATGCATGAGAATAACCTTTCACCGTCTATGTCTATATATGATTTCATGTATCAGGACACTTCATCAAATACTAAGTGTCAACGATCGTTAGTTAGTAATATAACCCAACTAAGTGAGTTAGGATCAAATCCCATAGGGAGTGGTACGTATTTGAGAATCAATAGAAAAGAATGAATATGTTCAAATCAATCAAAGGTAAAAACATTTACGATTAAAAGCATAGGTCAAGTTTGGGGTGACACAAGTGTCAAATAATAGGGTGTTTTGGTTGTAAATATCAACTATAATAGCAAATAACCTGAAAATAACAAGTATAGAGACGGGTTCTTGGGATGTGATTGGATTATGGGCTAAGGTAGACAAATGGGTGATTGCAATTAATAGTAAATAGTTGTAAACTAGTGAATAAGCTTGACTTTAGTGGGGATAAACTTTTTCTCGAACAATTTATCCCAAATCAAATTGGTTTCTCTCGAACACTAATAAGTAGCAATTAAGAACAACCTATGCTTTTAGTCCATTCACTCTTTCGAGCTGAATGTGTTGAAAAAGGTTTAGGATTCATTCTCTCGAGTTGAACCCATGACAACCCAATACCCACAGACCATCAAATCAGAAATCTTGGTTTTAAAACCTCTCTCGAGCAAGCCAAAAACACGAAGGTAGAGTTGCATTTGCAACTACAACCATTTAGATTAAGCCATGATTACTGAATGAAAGAACTTTTAAACAACATTTAAACTATCAATTAACAATAACCAACAGCTAAATCAACCCATAATCACACCCCAAGAATTGGGGTTTTAGCAAGACATCATAAAAAGAAAAATCATTACCAAATTGTGTTTTATCAACTTGGTAAGATTAATTTCGTCTTTACAGGTCAAGGTTGAAGAATCTCAATGACCCACTTCTAATTTCTCGAAAATGGAAATCTTCAAATCATCAAAGCTAAGCAAAATATTGTCTCAATACTCTCAGTTCTAAGCTCTCAACTTCAAAACTGATAATTATGATTCTATAATGAAAAGTAGATTATGATAGATAGATAGATAATAAACTGAATATTTAAAAATGTATTTATAGTCACCAAAAATGTGCTGCAAAGGACCATTCAGCGCAATAAGTTGGGATCACCGATCCACTCGGTGATCCACCCTTTGGTCAATTTTATCGCATTTTTTCTTTGGCCTTCAACATTTTCAAGTTCTATAACTTTGGGCGATATAACACTGCATCGCGGAACTGTTTGGCGACACGCCGACTGGTCTTTTCTATCTCCGACTTGATTTTCTTCTTCAGGGCTTGGTACACTGGAACTTTAGGCGAGATCATGGTCGTTCGATTACTCGCCCAATGAGTTAGGCGATCATCAGGACTTCTTTTCCTCATTCTTTCAGCTACCTTGTTCCTTTTTGCTCATTAGTGTCCATGCTTTGTTCCTCAATCCAAATACCTGAAAATCAAGGATTTACATCAGTTATTGGCACAAAATATGCATTTGAGGACACTAAATCTATTAAAATAAAGCCCTAAATGAGTCCAAATTGTGGACTCATCAAAACCTCCAACTTAAACTTTTGCTTGTCCTCAAGTAAAACTCAAGTTTAGCAGTTCAGAAAGGATGTCTCAAACAGTGCTACACAAGATTCAATCATGAATGCACACAAAAAAAAGACTCAACTTACTCATGCAAGGATCAATTGTGCAATCAAAGATTCAAGTTGTGACTCACCATTATCAAAGACTCTCAAGTTCACAATACTTGCTTCAAATTCAAGTTCAAGCTCAACAATGGTATTCCAATGCCCTCACACAAAGAAAGATTACATATTCACACACAATGGTTCAACAATTTTAGAGATCTGAAATCAAATGCAACACACAATGTGTGATTTCACCCATAGGTTTGCCCTTATTTTCCAACCAACACTTGTTTCAACTAACTCAAGATAAAAAAAGGTCTTTTCAAGGCTTGTAACGGGGCTGAGTGCAAAGGTATGGTCATTTAGGCTCAATGGTTGTAATCCTCATAAAATGTGGTGTGAACAACACTTTCTTTCCTTTTCTTCATCATTTTCATTCGTGCTTACAAGTCATCCCATTATTCCTCTTCCATGGACTGTTGGGCACCCCATTTTCTTTGCACTTTCACAACTTTATTCCACAACTTTTTTATTCTTTTTCTTTTTCATTCTTTTCTTACTTTTCTCTCTTTTTTTTATATAGAGGGGTTCCATCTTTCTCAAAACCATGGGTCAAATGGGACTTCCTTGCACTTCTTGATTCAACTTTTCTTTTTACCACACCCCCAACTTAGGCTTTTGGCTATTCAAACAAACCACAAATCATGAGGATTATGGGTAATGGATCAAGAAAGGTCACAATTACATCAAGTTTCTTCCAAGAAAAGGTTAAGACTCAGAAGGTGCTCAAGCGAGGTTCACACACTCACAAGGTAGGCCACAAAAAGAGGTATAATGTCAAATTGTTTCACACTCTTCAAAGTTGCCTAACATCATATCAAGAGATTGCATCAATTAGTCAATCGGACCAACGGGGAAAATTCTAGGTGTTGTCACACATGGTTCGCGGTAAGCTCATCACACACAAGGCATTGACACCAATGTCAAACAAGACACCACACTTCGCTAGTGTGCAATGTTCATCACAAGAGACTCGATTCGATACTTGGCTAGTCACAACGTGATGCAAAAAGTTCACATATTGTCTATGCAACTTCATTTGGCCTCATCATATCCGTATATTTATTTTTGTTCGATTATGAGCACTATTCAAGTCATCAGTATTGATCAAGACCGATACTCAAATTTGCAAAAGAACAGCCACATTCAAACACAAACACGAGGTGGCACAATTTTTTTGGAAGGGTCCAAAAATCATTTACAATTAAAACAAGGAGTCACAAGCTTAATCATCCACAAAAATAGTGTAACACACAATTATAGCTTAAAAATTCAATATATAAACAAAACCATAATCATAAAAAGGTCACAAAAGATGGGCCTCACCCCACCAGAAATAAAAGAAACATTTGTCCTAAAATGCAAACCAAATGATATCCACAAGTCAAATAAAGTAAGACAAAGAGGGAGGTAAAGAGGGATCTTGTCTAAACAGTTTCTCCATCTGTCGGGGTATCAGTGCCCGATGTAGTGCTCAGAGCTTAGGCATCAGTGCCTAGAATCACCTCAGAAGGACCAGCTCCACTGGACCCACACATGGTTATCTCTGTCAGCGATGTATGGATCACCGACTGCACAATCGGCTCCTCAAGATCTGGAAAGTCTCCATATATGCTCTCATCCCTGATCTCTATCAGCTCCTCGTCGATCTCTGCCTCCGACTCATCAACTACTGCACCATCCTTATACATCTCCGATGCTAGCCGGAGGAATTTCTAAAGTCTCAAGAGCGTCCACATCATCAACAACCTCGAGTAATGAAGTAAAGTCAGTAGACTTTAGATAGTTTACGTACTTCCTCAAATCTGCTACTTGAACTTTCAAAGCCGTCACCTCGGAGGCCCCCCCCTGCCTACTCTAACAAGCCTCAACTTTAGTGGTGAGAGTTTCAATAGAAGTCTGGAGGGGGGTCAATGCAGCAATACTGGCACTCTCCATCATCTATGGGGTTTTAACTAGACATCATAAAAACATAAAAATCGTTAGCAAATTGTGTTTGCATCAACTTGGTAAGATTAATTTCGTCTTTACAAAGGTCAAGGTTGAAGAATCTCAATGACCCACTTCTAATTTCTCAAAAATGGAAATCTTCAAATCTTCAAAGCTAAGGAAAATATTGTCTCAATACTCTCAGTTCTAAGCTCTCAACTTCAAAACTGATAATTATGATTCTATAATGAAAACTAGATTATGATAGATAGATAATAAACTAAATATTTAAAAATGTATTTATTGTCACCAAAAATGTGTTGTGAAGGACCATTCGGTGCAATAAGTTGGGATCGCTGATCCACTCGGTGATCCGCCCTTTGGTCAATTTCATCGCCTTTTTGCTTTGGTCTTCAGAATCTTCAAGTTCTGTAACTTTTGGTGATGTAGCACTGCATCACGGAACCGTTCGGCGACACGATGACTGCTCTTTTCTATCACCGACTTGATTTTCTCCTTCAAGGCTTGGCACACTAGAACTTTAGGTGAGATCATGGCCGTTCGGCGATTTGCCCAATGAGTTAGGCGATCATTAGGCCTACTTTTCCTCGTTCTTTCAATTGCTTTGTTCTTTTTTGCTCATTAGTGTCCATGCTTTATTCTCAATCCAAATACCTGAAACTCAAGGATTTACATTAGTTATTGGCACAAAATATGCATTTGAGGACACTAAATCTATTAAAATAAAGCCCCAAATGAGTCCAAATTGTGGACTCATCAATATATAAATTTAATAGGTGAGAAAGCCTTTCAACCTTATAATCACTATATTGTGAGTAAACCTTTCACATTATATCATATCATATTCATGCATAAGTGTGTATATGAGAATGACCTTTCAACAACACAACAACTAGATCATGAGCATATTCACTTTAATCTCAAAGTGTTTCCAAAGAATATACATAACCTTCATAAAACATGCCTAATATCATATCGTGCCCTTTCAAGGGTCAAAGCTCATATCAATCAACACATCTACAATGACTACATTAGACATGGATATAATCATAATTCAAGTAGTTCAATTACTACAAGCATAATCTCATACTTCACCTCCTTGAGGTTCAAAACTTACTTTCAATCATCATACTTAAGGGTTCAAGCACTAGACATGGAAATCATCCTAACTCTTGTGATTCTATCACTTCATGCATTCAAAGATTCATGAGGTAGATTAGGTGGTTAATGTCCTTCCACAACAACTCTACCTAATAGTCTACCATTATCATATAGACTTCACTCTCAAAGCCATGCCATTCTTAATTCGTCATATTAGATTTACTCTCAAAGCCCTAGTGATTAACATTCACAACTACAAGCCCTACTCCCAAAACTTTTACTCCTTACAATCATCATACATATCTAGATCCCAAGACATTCTACTCACAAGCTTCATTCTTAAGCAATTCTAGTCATAATTCACCATAAAGGCTCAATCTCAATCATTACTAGTCATGATCCATCATGTATACTTTAATTTAATTCAATTCACATCTACATGCTTTACTTTTAAGCAATTAATATTTAGGTGTTCTAATCCCAAGTAATTTGTAAAGTAATTCATCAACCTTAGAAGATCACATCTAAGCCTTCAATTTCCCCTTTCATGGCATAAAACCAAACTATATCAATTTCACCCTAAAATCTTAGTTTAATCAAGAATACATGTATAATCATACTAAAATCATGCAATTACATCATAAACAATCATTATCCACTCAATTGGATCAACATACAACAATAACCACAATATAGAAAGGAACCCTAACTAGAATTAGGGATTCATCTTCACAATTAGGGGAAACATGGGGGCTTCATGGATGAAAGGAGTACATGAATGAATAAGCCATCATACCTTGATTACAAAGCTTAGAAATCTTGAAACAATGGAGTCTTCACCTAGCTTGACCTCCTCCTTCTTCTTCCCATCCTTCTCATTATTCTCCTTCTCCTTCTCCTTCTCCTTCTCCTTCTTCTTATTCTTCTTCTTCTTCTTTCTAGAGAGACAATTTTTTAGAGGGAATTGGGTTTCTTTTGGGGATTTAGAAATAATGATTTGGAATCACTTAATTGAGGGTCTAAAGTCCTTATATAGGTGGTCTAAACTAATATAATACAACACAACTTAATCCCTAATTAATTCCAGAAAGTTCCATAAAGTTCCCACTTAACCATTTGTAACCAACAATCTGCCTCACCCATGAGACCACGCCCACGGGCCATGATTGGACCCACGGGGCATGCTTGTCTTCCATGAGAGGTGGTCTGAGGCAGTGTTTTGGGGACCCTGACCCATGAAGCCATCCACATGGCGTGGACCCCCTACGGGGTGGGGTTCCTTTATTGGTGCACTGCCTTGGGCAGCCTTCTTGAGGCATTTTCTAGGGTCCTCCTCAAGGCCCCTTGGTTGGTCCTTGGGGAGTCATACCTTGATGTTCTAACCCGAAATCCTTCATTTTAAGTATGGGAAGATAAATTCACAACTATTACCATCACGTCAAGCTCTAGTTTAGCCTACTAGTTTCTGGGGGGTAACAATTTCTCCCACTTGGGAACATTCACTCTCGAATGACACTCTAGGCACTTCTTAAGGTCACGAAACTAGACTAGCAACCCATCATGCATGCAACTCATCTAAATGCATATAAACAAAGGAGGAACTTCATCTACAAGCTAAACATACTCAATGCAACACAAGGAAGTAGAAACTACATATAACAACCCAAAATGCATGAAATTTAACATCTACTCATGTTCAAGGAGCAACTACCATCTCCGAACTAACACATGCTCAACACACTCTCATGGAGATCATATGCAATTTACTCTAAAAAAAACATTCATTTAAGGAGGAATCTCTCAATTCCGAACTAAGACATGCTCATATATTCATCTCATGAAGTCTATAGGCAACTCATACTCAATGCACTACAACATGAGGAAAGTCAATCATATAAAATTCATTTTCTTTTAAAACATATGCTTTCATGAACATGCATAGCTAAAAGAGGTCATGAAACACATAAAACACACAAGACTTCACATAAAGAACAAAATCATGAGGAACTCATCATCTTAATGCTAAAGGAGGAATAAAAGGAAAAGGGATGAGGACATCGGGACTTCCTATTGGCCATTGGCCTCCCAAGTAGAACCCTCACCTAAAACCCTCACTAAAAGACCACAGCTTAAAACTTTCATGAAAGCAACTTCCTTGCTCTTCTATTTCTTAACGTGCTGGTCTAAGATCATGTCACAACCCAAGGCATATAGAACCCCAAAAGGCCCCATGTTAAGCCAATATCATAACATAAAGCATTAGAATAATAAGAGTAAAAATGCATTTCAAGATCAATTTTTTTTCATAAAGGAAAATGGAAGTCTAGATTTGTCTCAACATAGCCATCTATTATAATAGTTCAAATGAAAAGGGACACAGCCCATACAAGATAGTTTGAAAATGAAATACTAGAAATGAAACTCAAAGTGGAACTCCTGTCCTCGAATCATGAGGACTCACTACAAGCAAGGAGAATAGTTGAATCCAAGCTTGAACCAAATGAAGACTGCCTTAAGAATCGGACCCTACACTTTGGGAATAGCATAGGAAAATATGGGTTTGTACAAAAATGCACTAAACATGATAGTCATGCATAAAAACCTTGAAAACATGCTAAAAGGGGCAATTTAGTTGAATGCATGCAATTTACTAAGTTAAAGCATCATTTCAAAGATAATGGAAATCATAAGTTATAAGCATGTTCATTACGTAGATCATCATAGCATAGGAGAAACATACCATAAGTACCCTCAAAGTCTACTTGTGCAATGCATGAATAAGATCACATAATCCCACCCATTCTATGTAAAGCTTCTTGAGTAACCATAGTTCATAATTTATGTTCTTGTTCATATTGTCATCATAATGGGAATAAGCCTTAACCGACATAGACCATGTGAGCTTAACATGGAATCTGATGTTACCCACACCAAAAAGGGGTTGTCCTACTTGCCTAAGGTAAGACCATCATTTGTTAGATTTTAGGTGGATCCACTAGCTAAAGACCTGTGGGTGCACATAGTCATGGAATAAGGAGATTGTTGCTACAAACCCAACCTTTCTCACGAAAGAGCTTCCATCTCATGAGATTGCTTCTAGAAACCCGGCCTTTCTCACGGAAGGGCTTCCATCTCATAGTCAATATCCACTCGATGATGTGCATTTATCCCACGTAGTACTTATTAAGTCCTAGTTTGTTTCATTAAGATAGTTGATTAGATCATGCGTGAGAATAATCTTTCATCGCCCATGTCTTCATGTAACATTAGATTCAATTAGATGAGAATTTCCTTTCAACCAAAGAATCATTATATTGTGAGAAAACCTTTCACATCATGTTCATTATGTGTTCATGAGAATAGCCTTTCAATTATATTGTGAGAAAACCTTTCACATCATGTTCATTATCTGTTCATGAGAATAGCCTTTCAATCAACACAACAACATTATCATAATCATGGTCACTTTTCTCTCAAAGTGTTCTTCAAGCATATACATAACCTTCATAATTCATTTATTCTATCATATCTTGCCTTTATCAAAGGTCAAAGCTCATGTCAAATTAACACATCTAGAATTACTAAAATAGACATGAATAATAACATGATTCAAATAACTCAAATACTACAAGCATAATCTCATAATATCCTTCTTTCATCAATTCACCCACATCACAAGGTCATAAACTGGGAATATGGGGATTTGAACATAAAAATAGTAATAAATCATCAATTCAATCATAATACAAAGTAATTAAATCATTAGAATCATTTTTAGAAAGGAATCCATTACTTGGAGTAAAACCCTAGCTTTTGGGGAATTACTAGTTTTGAAATTGAGTTTGGAGGGACTCCGTGGATAAAGACTATCCATGGCTGAAGGACTACCATATCTTGGTGATGAAATCCAACGAATTTGAGTGGAAAAACTTGTTCCTTCAACCCTAGCTTCACCTTCCTTCTTCTTCTTCCTTGGAGTTTTAGAGAGTTTTTGGGGGAAAGTTGGTTTTGATTTGGGATTTAGAAAAAATAAGGAAGATGAGTTAATTTAGGGGTCTTAAATCATTATATAGTTAGTCAATTTAGTGCAAAACGACGTCACTTTGTATTAATTAAAAATGGAAAACCCCAAAGTACCCCTCAACTAACTCCTAAAAACCGTGCGAGGTCACCACCCACGACCCCCTCACTGACGGACCATGGTTGGACCCACGGCTCGTGCTGGTGAAGTGTGGGTTGGGGTTGTGGGGCCTGATTTTGTAGGCTTGACCTACGGCCCCTCGCCCACGAGGCGTGGGGGGCCTACGGGGTGTGAGTGGCCTTTCGTGGGTCACTGCCGATGCACCTTTTTGGTGTCCTCCTCAAGGACCCATGGTTGGTCCTTGGGGGTCTTACCTTGACTTTCTAACACGAAACCCTATATTTTTAGGTACGCGGAGGTACATTTAAGACTCTTACCCTAACGTCAAGCTATAGTTTAGCCTACTAGTTTCTGGGGTGTTACAAAATCTCCCCATTAGGAACATTCGTCCTCGAATGGTGATCTAGACACCTTACAGAATTAAAGACTCAAAACTAGTAGCTCATCATGCATGAAACACCAAAATAATGCACAATTCAAAGGAGGAAACTTCAACTCCATTTCAAACATAAGCAATGCAATATGAGGAAGTAGGAACTGCATCTAACAGCCCATTATGCATGAAAATTCAACATTTCACATATTCATAGGAGGAATTACCTTCTCCAACTAAAAGCATTCTTAACAAAATATCGTTGGAGCTGAAATGCAATTTCTCTCAAAAGCATACTAAGGCATGTTCATCAACTCATACTAAATGCACAACAACATGAGGGACATAAGTCATGAAAACTCATTTTATTAGTAAGCATGAATTTTATCAAGAACATGCATAACATAAGGAAATCATGGAAAAACACATATACTCACATGACTCCCAAAACACTAAAACTTAAGAGGAACTACTTACCTCAAGCTTGAATAGGAGTAGAAGGAAAAAGATGAGGATATCGGAACTTCATATCAGCCTCGACCTCAACTAAATAATTTCTCCATAGAACCTTCACGGAAGCTATTTCTTTGTTTCGCAATCTCTTGACTTGCCGATCTAGGATCTCTACCGGAACCTCTTCATATGAAAGACTTTCGTCAACTCCCAACCCTTTTAGTGAAATAATGGATACCAGATCTCCAATACACTTGTGGACCGGAGCTAGCTCATTTGGAAAATCCAACTCATAGGCAACTTTCCCAATAAGTTTCAAAATTTGGTATGTTCCCACATACCGGGGACTAAGGTTTCCCTTCTTGCCAAACCTCATCACACCTTTCATAGGTGAGATTTTTAGATAGACCCAATCATTAACTTTAAATTCTAGATCCCTTCTTCTCATATCGGCATAAGACTGTTGTCTACTTTGCGTCGTTGTCAATCTCTCTCTAATAAGCCAAACTTTCTCAATGGCGTCATAAACTAGCTCGGGACCTATCAAAGAAATTTCACCCACCTCAAAACAACCAACTAGAAACCTACATCTTCTACCGTACAAGGCTTCAAAGGGAGGCATACCGATACTTGAGTGATATCTATTATTGTAGGCAAACTTTATTAAAGGCAAGTGGTTATCCCAATTACCCTTGAAGTCTATAACACATGCCCTTAACATATCTTCTAAGGTTTGAATGGTATGCTCCGCTTGCCCATCGGTTTGGGGATGAAAAGTCGTGCTAAGCTTAACCTTAGTACCAAGCCCCTTTTGGAATGACTTCTAAATGTGTGAAGCAAATTGAGTACCCCGATTTGAAATAATAGATAAAGGGACCCCATGCAACTTCACTATCTCATTTATATACAACTTGTCATAGTCTTCCGCCAAATGAGAAACTTTGACGGGGATAAAGTGGGCTGATTTTGTCATCCGATCTTTAATGACCCAAATAGAATCATGTTGCCTTCGGGTGCGAGGCAAACCCACTTCCAAGTGGGAATTGGTATATCTTAGGATAATCCTTCCGGCCTTTGATGCTCTACCTTAACTTGTTGACGATTCGGACATTTGGCCATAAATCCCACAATATCTTTCTTCATTCCGTTCCACCAATATACTTCCCGTAGATCACGATACATCTTAGTGGCTCCCAGATGGATGGAATACTGAGAACTATGAGCTTCTTCTAGAATTTTTTCCCTCAAACCATCAACATCCAGAACACATAACCGAACTTGGTAACTAAGCACCCCATCTCTCCTTAGGGAGAAAGCCTCAATGGACTTCTTGAGTACCGACTCTTTCAACTCAAGTAATATTGGATCAAGGCCTTGCTTAGACTTCACATCTATCATAAAGGATGATTTGGAACCATTATGGACCATACACCACCCTTGGTAGAATCCACTAGTTGAACACCTAGCCGAGCCAACCTATGCACATCACGAACCAATTCATTATTTTCATCCTCTACATGAGCCACACTACCCATGGAAAATATACTAAGATCATCCGCTACCACATTAGCTTTGCCGGGGTGATAAAGGACACTCATGTCATAGTCCTTCAATAATTCTAACCACCTCCGTTAACGAAGATTCAAGTACTTTTGACTAAACACATATTGTAAGCTCTTGTGATTAGTAAATACATCAACCTGCACCCCATATAGATAATGCTTCCATATTTTTAAGGGAAACACAACCGTCGCTAGCTCAAGGTCATGGGTAGGATAATTATTCTCATGGACTTTAAGTTTCCTTGAAGCATAGGCAATCACATTAACATTTTGCATAACCACACATCCCAACCCAACTCTAGAGGCATCACAATACATCAGAAAACCATCCGTACCATCTGGTAAGGTCAACACCTAGAGCAAAAGTAAGTCTATCTTTCAACTCTTCGAAACTCTTCTCACAAGCTTCCGACTATACAAATTTAGCTTTCTTTTGAGTCAAGGCTGTCAAAGGAGAGGCCATGGAAGAAAAACCCTCAACAAATCTCCTATAATAACTGGCCAAACCCAAGAAGCTTCTAATGTTTGTCGGTGATAGAGGTCTAGGCCAACTCTTGACCGCATCGATCTTCTTAGAATCTACCTTAATACCCTTACTTGACACAATAGGACCAAGGAATGCTATGGACCTTAACCAAAATTCACATATGCTTTAAAAGGTTGATAGTCCTTAAGAGTTTGCAATACAATTCTCAAATGGTCCACATGCTCATTCTCACTCCTTGAATAGATCAAAATATCATCGATAAACACGATCACAAACATGTCCAGATATTATTGAAACACTCTATTCATTAAGTCCATGAACGCCGCTGGAGCGTTAGTCAAACCAAAGGACATTACTAGGAACTCATAGTGACCATATTTTTTGAAAGCCGTCGTGGGAATATCAACCCGTCTCACCCTCAATTGGTGATAACTCGAACGAAGATCAATCTTAGAGAAATAACTAGACCCTTGAAGTTGGTCAAACAAGTCATCAATTTTTGAAAGAGGATATTTATTCTTGATGGTCACTTTATTCAATTGACGATAATCAATGCACATTCTAAGAGACCCATCTTTATTTCTCACAAACAACACCGGAGCACCCCATGGAGAGATACTCGGTTGAATAAAACCCTTGTCTAGCAAATCCTTTAGTTGCTCCTTCAACTCCTTTAACTCCACCGGAGCCATTCTATAAGGAGGAATGAAGATAGGTTGCATATCAGAAGAAGGTCAATACAAAAGTCTATTGTCCACTCGGGATGAATACTGGGAAAATCATCAGGGGGAAATTCCGGGAACTCATTCACTACCGGAATCGACTCTAGAAAAGGAGTTTCGGATTCAACATCCTTCACTCTTTTAAGATGGTAAATACACCCTTTGGATATCATATTCCTAGCTTTAAGACAAGAGAAAAATTGACCTCTAGGCATAGAATCCCCCCTTTCCACTATAACATAGGATCATTTAGAAATTGGAATCTAACCACCTGAGTCCTACAATCAATAGAGGCATAACATGCATGCAACCAATCCATGCCCAAAATTACATCAAAGTCTAACATGTCTAACTCCAGCAAATCCACCAAAGTAACCCTATGAGACAAGGAAATGGGACATCTTCTATAAACCCTCTTAACCACTACATAATCACTAACCGGGGTAGAAACTGAACAAGGTTCTAATAACACTTCGGGGAGCATATCAAACTTCATCGCCACATAAGGTGTCACAAAGGACAAAGTAGCACCTGGATCTAACAAAGAATATGCATCAATAAGAAAGACTTTAACATACCGGTCACCACATCCGGGGAGCTCTCTTGGTCACCTTGGGATTGAAGAGCATAAATGTAGTTTTTCTTTGGAGCATTGGAGTTTGAATCGCATATTCCTGCTTATTTTGATGTGCCTCCGGCTACCACCGGAGATGAGGTTTGAGCTGATGATGTGGCTGCAGAGTCCGAGGCTGAGACTGATGAGGAGCAACTTGGTGTTCAGGAGGAGACTACATATGAGGGCCTGACTGAGGTTGAGGAGGCTATGGTGCATTCAGCCGTTAAGACTTCGTTGAGGGAGACTTCTATGGTAGGCTCTAGTGGAGCCAGTGTTGCTGTTACCCCGGGCACTAATGCCCAAGACCAGAGTGTGACCCCAGACATTGATGTCCCGATAGATGGAGCGACTGTGTAGACATGATTATTCCTTACCTCCCTCTCTGTTGTTCTTGTGATTATTGTTATCTTTGTTGTATTTGAGGACAATTGCTTTTCTTTTGTGGGTGGGGTGAGGTATTTCCATACCTACCTCTTGTGCTTTGATTTTGTTTGTGAATATTGGTAAACATTGGGTTTTTATCTATATATGTGTTTTCATTTTAATCGTGTGGATGTTTGAGCTTATGGATCCTTGTTTTAATGGAAATGGTTTTTGACACTTATTTTGAAAATTTTGTGCCACCTCTATTATGTGTGATTCTGGCTGTTCTTGTTTAAATTTGAGTGTCGGTGATGATCAATACCGATGACTTAAATAATGCTCTTAATTGAATGAAATGAATGTGCCGCTAGGATGAGGCCAAACGAAGTTGCATAGACAATGTGTAAACTTTTTGCATCTCATTATGACTAGCCGGTTATCGAATGAGTCTCTTGTGATGATCATTGCACACTAGTTAGAAAGTGTGGAGTCTCGTTTGATATTGGTGACAATTCCTTGTGTTATGAGCTTAGCTTGAACATTGTGTGTGATGCCACCTAGAATATGCCCCGTTGGTCCGGTTGACTAAGTGATGCAAGCACTTGAAATGATCTTAGGCAACAATTTTAAAGAGTTAAAACAATTTGACAACATACCTCTTTTGTTGACAACCTTGTGAGATGTGTGAACCTTGCTTGAACCCCCTTGAGCTTTATCCCTTTTTCTTGGAAGAAACTTGAACAAATGTGATCCCTCTTTATCCATTCACCCATAACTCTCATGAAGTGTGGTTTGTTTGAATAGCCAACTTAGGTAAAAAGCCTAAGTTGGGGGTGTGGTGAAAAGAGAAGGAAAATTAAGAAGTGTGAGAAATTCCCCCTTTGAGAATGGTTTTGAAAAATATGGAATCCCTCCATGTAAAAAAAAGAGAAAAGAAAAGAGAAAAGAAACAAAGAAAAAGAATGAAAAAGTTGTGGAATAAGTGATGCAAATTGTAAAAGAAATGGGGTGTCCGGTAATTCATAAGAAGTTGAATAATGAGGTGGATTATAAGCATGTTTGCAATGTTAAAGAAAAGGAGGAATGTGATGTTCAGGCCACACTTCATGAGGGTAGAAGCCACTGAGCCTAAATGACCATACCTTTACACTCCGCCCCGTTACAAGCCTTAAAAATACCTTTGTGATATTAAGTGAGCTGAAGCGAGTGTTGATTAGAAAATAAGGACAAACCTATGGGTGAAGTCATGCATGTGTTCATCTTTGTGAGTGTCAGAGTCGTATGTGATTCAGGAAGTACACATTGTTGAAGAATTGTGTGTAAATATGGAATCATCCTTGTTGTGAGGCTATTTGAGTACCTTGGTTGAGCTTGAACTCGCATTTAAAGCAAGTATTGTGAACTTGAGAATCTTTGATAATGGTGAGTCACAATTTCAATCTTTGAGTGCACAATTTGATCATTGTATGAGTAAGTTGAGTCTTGTTGTGTGCATTCATTTTTAGTCTTATGCAACACTGTTCGAGACATCCTTTTTGAATTGCTGAACTTGAATTTTTCCTTGAGGACAAGCAAAAGTTTAAGTTGGGGGTGTTGATAAGTCCTAGATATGGACTCATTTAGGGCTTTGTTTTCATAGATTTAGTGTCCTCAAATGCTTAGTTTGTGCTATAAACTGATGATAAACCCTTGCTTTTCAGGTACATGAATTTAGGAACAAAGCAAGGACACTAACATGCAAAAAGGAACAAACAAACTGAAGAAATGAAGAGAGGCAAGTCTGGTGATCGCCATGGGCATTTGGCGAATCGCCGAGTGGCTATCTGACCGCCTAAAGTTCCAGTGTACCAAGCCCTGAAGGAAAGAACCAAGTCGGCGACGAAAAGGTAGTCGGCGGATCGCCGAGTAGTTCCGTTAAGCCAAGATAGATTGCCCAAAGTTATAGACCTTGAGGATGTTGAATGTCAAGGCGAAAAGTCGATGGATAGATCAAAGGGCATTCGGCGAGCCCGAATTACTTCACCTCTTTCCTTTCATGGCTTATTTTTGGGCGACTATAAAATACATTTTGAACATTAATTTAGTATCGAAATTTTGTCCCATTTTAGTGTAGAACAGTTTTCTCTTACGCTTCTAAGTAGACTTGAAAATTTTGAAACTCAATTTGGAGATTGTAAGTGGGTTTCAATTTTTTTTTCGAATCGGAGCATTGTAAAGTTTGAATTCCTCTTACCCAATTGATGGCAAATCGATTTGGTAATGATTTTTATCTTTTTATGATGTTCGACTAATATCCCAATTCATGGGGTGTGATCATGTGATTATGAGGTGAATTAGTTTATGGGTATTGCTCATTAGTAGTTTAAATGATGTTTAAAAGTGAGTTTAATCATTAATTGAGGTTTAATTTATAAATTGTAGTTGCAAATGTAGTTCTACTTTTGTGTTCTTAGCTTGCTCGAGGGAGAGGTTTTAAAACTAAGATTATTGATTGATGATTTGTGGGTAGTGGGTTGAGTTGGGTTTAGCGAGAGAGAGTGAATCCTAAACCCAATCCTACCCATCTAGCTCGAAAGAGTGGATGTATTAAGGTGTGGGTTGTCCTTCATTGTCGTGCTTGTTGATGTTCGAAAGAAATCACATGATTCGGGGTAGTTGTTCGAGAGAAAGCTATCCCCTTTATAGTCTAGCCTACTAACTGATTTTCAGTTGTTTACTAGTTGTTTCAATTACCCATATATCTATATTTGCCCATAATCGAACACATCCCGAGAATCCTTCTCCCTATTGTTATTTCGAATTGTTTGTGACTGATGTGTAGTTTATAATTGAAAACTAAACCCCCCCCCCCCATTTGACATTCTTGTCACCCTTTTAATTTGATGTCTTTTTCTGATAATGTTTATTCCTATGGATGATTAGACCGCATTCATACTTCTTAATTGAATTCCAAACACGTACCGCTCCCTGTGGGAATTGACCCCAACTCATTTAGTTGGATTTTTATACTGATTTACGATCATTTGCACTTAGAATTGGAAGAAGTGTGCTTAAAACGTTAATCAATAATAGCACGCGGGGTACAAAATCTGGCGAAGATGTAGCGCTTTAGGAATTGCACAACACTCTTCCCCTCATTGTTGGGTAATGCTACAGCTTCCACCCATTTAGAAACATAATCAACCGCCACCAAAATGTATTTGTTTCTAAAAGAGCTCACAAACGGACCCATGAAGTTTATTCCTCAAACATCGAACAATTCAACCTCTAGAATGGGATTAAGGGGCAACTCATGCTTTCTTGATACCCCTCCTTTCTTTTGGCATTGTATGCATCGTTTGACAAAGTCATGTGCATCTTTGTAGAGGGATGGCCAATAGTAGACACTTTGAAGCACTTTGGCGGTTGTTCGCACACCGCTATAATGACCTCTAACAGGCGAGCGTGGCCAGCACTGAGAATTTTGTTGACTTCCTCCTCCGGCACACATCGCCAAATTATATGGTCTGCACACTCTCTGAATAGATATGGTTCATTCCTGAAATACCTCTTTACATCAAACAAGAACCGCTTTTGTTGATAGAAGTTCAGATGTTTCGGCATTATTCCATACACTACATAGTTAGCAAAATCAGTGGTACCAAGGAATGAGATTCAGAGTGGCGGTGAATACCTGCTCACCTGGGAATGAATCATTTATGTCTAACTCAATCTCTTCTTTCTTCTTGGCCTCAAGCCTAGATAAGTGATTAGCCACCTGATTTTCACAACCTCTTATATCGTTGACTTAAAAGTCGAATTCTTGAAGTAACAACACCCATCTTATCAATCTTGGTTTTGCATCTTTCTTTGCCATTAAATACCGCAGAGCTGTATGATCAGTGTGAACTATCACTATAGTGCCTATAAAGTATGCCTTGAACTTCTCAAATGCATATACCACTGCAAGTAGTTCTTGTTCGGTAACAATGTAATTATGTTGAGCTCTATTTAACAACTTGCTGGCATAGTAGATTGGATGAAAGATTTTGTAGCGCTTTTTCCCTAACACAACTCCCAAAGTGGCACCACTCGCGTCACACATTACCTCAAATAGTTCAGATCAATCTGGGCAATGATCACTGGAGTAGAGATTAGCTTTTTGTTCAAACACTCAAAAGTTTTCACGCATGCCTCATCAAAGATAAACTTAACCTCTTTCTCCAATAGCTTTCACAATGGGTGTGCAATTTTTGAGAAGTTTTTGATGAATCTCCGATAGAATCCTGCATGACCCAAGAAACTCTGAGCATCTTTTACACAGATAGGTGGTGGAAGCTTCTCAATTACCTCAATCTTTTCGTTGTCTACCTCCAACCCCTTTTGTCACACCTTGTGGCCTAGGACTATGCCCTCCTTAACCATGAAATGGCATTTCTCCCAATTTAGGATTAGGTTGGTTTCTGCGCATCTTTGAAGGGCCTGCCTAAGGTGTGCCAAACATGTTTCAAAAGAATCACCCACAACTGAGAAGTCATCCATGAATACCTCCATTGAGTCTTCCACCATGTCTGCGAAGATAGAGAGCATGCATCGTTGGAACGTCACTGGAGAATTGCACAACCCAAAAGGCATCCTCTTGAAAGCAAAAGTACCATAGGGACATGTGAAAGTGGTTTTCTCTTGATCTTCCTGTGCAATGGAAATTTGGTTGTACCTGGAATAGCCATCCAAGAAACAGTACCATCTGCGCCCTGCAAGCCTATCAAGCATTTGGTCCATAAATGGCATTGTAAAATGATCTTTATCGGTCCATGAATTCAGCTTCCGGTAATCCATGCATACTCTCCAACCGGTGACAGGCCTCATAGGTACAAGTTCCCATTTTTCATTCGGGACCTCCGTGATGCCTCATTTCTTTAGTACACATTGCACGAGACTAACCCTTTTTCTATCCGCAATAGGGTAAACCATGCCCGCATCTAGCTACTTGATGAGCTCTTTCTTCACCACTTCTTGCATAAGTGGGTATAGTCTTCTTTGATGCTCAACACTTGGTTTGCATTCACTATCCAATTGGATTTTGTGAGTGCAAATTCTGGGTGGAATACCTACAATATCAGCAATTGTCCATCCTATGGCCTTTATGTGTCGTTTCAACACCTCAAGAAGCAATTCCACCTGCCACTCAAGCATGTCCACTGCAATGATAACATGCAAGGTATTATTTTCCCCCGAGAATGCATACCGAAGATGAGATGGAAGAACTTTAAACTCAAGCTTAGGAGGTTCCTTCGTGGATGGGTTAGAGGGAGGACTCTCTCTATTCTTTAGATCAATATCAAGTTTCAATGGGTTTCTTGAGTACGCACCTAGTCCCGATAGAGAAGCCACCACTTCATCATACCCTTGAATGTCATCCTTATTATAATTTGAGAGTACAATAGCAAGGGGTTTCACCCATACACATCATTTCACTCACACCAGCCATTGCTTCATCAATTACATCAATCGTTGTAACCACATGAATGTCACTAGGTTTATTACTCAATTTGCACAAATTAAAAGTAACCTCCTCATCATTCACCCAGAATTTTAATTTAACACTTTCAACATCCACCAAAGCTCTTCCGGTTGCCAAAAACGGTCTACCCAAAATGATAGGTACTTCGGCATCAATTTCACAATCCAAAATGACAAAGTCGGATGGAAATATGAACTTGTGCCCTTTTACCAAAATATCATAAAGTATGTTAATGGGATGTTTGATAGAATGATCAACCATAAGGAGCCGCATTGTTGTCGACTTAGGTAGCCCCAATCCAAGCTGTTTGTAAATGGCATATGGCATCAAATTAATACTAGCCCCCAAATCACATAATTCTTCGGCAAATTGAAGCATTCCGATAGTACATGGGATAGTAAATTCCTTCATATCAGTCTTCTTTTTAACCATATTTCCAGTCATGATAGCACTACATCTGTGAGACACTTCAATTGTTTCAAAATCCATGCTCCTTTACTTAGTGACCAACTCTTTCATAAACATGGCATAATCGGACATTCTAACAATGCTTCCACCAGAGGCAAATTTATCGACAAGGTCTTGAACACGGAGAGAAACTTCTTGAACTTTTCATCTTCAATCCATTTCTTGAGTCTTTAGGGAAATGGTGGATTTATTTTGGTCAGTGCTTTTACCGACTTTTGATGGGAAACAACTTCAATTTCAGTTCTTTACTTTGGAATTTCTTTAGCTTCTTCGGACGTGTTGTCCTCCGGTACTTGGTCGGGTTCCTCTACATCAATTGTGCCTTTCCCTTCTCTACTAGTGCTTGACTTATCATTCACCTTCACATCACCACCTACTACTTTCCCACTCCTAGTTACTACCAATAAGCATTTGTTCTGATTAGCTGTTGATTTTGCCATATCATCATTTGCACCACTTTCTAACAATTCAAAGTCTATTTGGGAAGAAAGTTGACTCATTTGGTATTCAAGTTGCTTCATGGCTTCCGAGAAAGAATTCACTTCACTATTCATGGATGAGAAGTCATATCTCATTTCTTTCAACATTTCATCTAATCCTTCAACCTTATTCAAGATGCGGGACAACAACTCATCCACTCGACAACTACTAGAATTGTCACTAGACCTTGGACTATCACCCACTTGTACATAACATACATCATGGTCGGCCAAATCGCGATTATAATTTCTCCATTCATCTTCGCCAAGTGTGTTCCATCCTTGATTCCTACTCGTCTCCAAAGAACCTAGGTAAGAAGCTTCCTCTAGACTCGACGCCTTTTTCACCACATCATTTTTAAACACACTCTTCATGACTTGTTCATTTAGCAATACCATCTAGGACATCATCTTTGCTATGTTTTCATCTCGCTCTTGATTTTTTTCTACTTACTCTTTGGTCATCCCAAAATTCAAAGGAGATACTTGATCCTCTTCGGTATACCAAGCACGATTGATTTGTGTCATTTCATCAAGGAGGGAAGATTCTATAGTGAATGGTTGCTGCATGATCCACCCTCGAACAAGTTGGTTAGCCACCCCTTTGTTGGTCGAATTGAGGCTCCTATAAAATATTGTAGCAATACTTTGCTTGGGAGCCCGTGAGTTGGACACTTGAGCAACAATTTTCGAAACCTTAGCCATGTTTCATGAAGAGGTTCCCCATATATTAGCTTAAAATTCTGAATATGATCCCTTAACTTAACCATCTTCGAGGGAGGGAAGAAATTCACATTTAATGCCTCGGTGAGCTCCTCCCAAGAAGAGATTGATTCTCTAGGTAACTCAGCCAACCACTTTGTTGCCTCCCACATTAGAGAAACGGGAGACAATTGAAACCGAATAGACTCTTATGTGATGCTCTTGAAAGTAAACAGACTACACATGTCCACAAAGTTCCAAATGTGCTCATAGGGATCCTCATGAGCCAAACCACCAAACAAACTCTTCATTTGCATCAGCTGAAACATCGTGCTAGTCACATGAAAGCCCACATTCGCCACACCCAGAGGTATCCGTATAGCACCCACGTTACCCAGCTGAGCTTCATGTACATCGGGAAAGTTACCGATTTCTCCATGGTATCAAAGTTGGCTGATGTAACTCCCGTTAGCACTCATTTTGCTACATGTTCAAGAGCAACAAACAACAAAAAAAAGTAAATTTGTTCGACTATAACACAATAAGATCACAAACAAACTTCAGTAAGAGAATTCTATGACACCACTCCCCGGAAGCGGCGCTATTTTTGATAACGCGCTCAACTACACCTCATCCAATACCAGGTGTAGGCGATTGTAATCTAGTATAAACCCAACAAAGAGTTGGGGTCGATCCCACAGGGACTGATACGAATTGGAATTCAATGAAAAAGTAAGGATTGTGTTTTAATTGGTTATAGAAGTAGACATTATCGAAGCCAAGCAAAGTAAATTATAAGGTTTGACAACGAATGTCAGATGGGGGATTATGCTTGTCAAATAACAGCGACTCCAACTATAAAAAAATAGGGTAATCAAATAGAGAGGGATCCTTGGGGATGTGATCGATTAATTGTAAATTTTTCTAGATTGGTGATTACTAATTGTTGAAATTAGCTCAATCTTAGTGGGTAGGTTAGACTAAAGATGCAATAGCTTTCTCTCGAACAACTATTACGATTCAAGTGAGTTCTCTCGAACCTCGATAAGCTTAATAATGTAAACAACCCAATACCTCAATTTATCTACTCTCTCGAGCTAGATAGGTAGGATCGAATTAAGATTCACTCTCTTGAGCTGAACCCATAACAACCCAATCACTACAATCATCAATCGACAACCTTAACTCTAACCCTCTTTCTCAAGCAAGCATAGAACACTAAACTAGAATTGCAATTTCCACTATAATTTATAAATAAAACCTCAGTTGTCAATCAAACCCACTTCAAAATAGAAATTAAATCAATAATTAATGACACCCATAAGTTAATTAAGACAATTAATCACATAATCACACCCCCAAGAATGGAGGTTTTAGCTACACATTATAAAATGTAAGAAGAATTTACCTATATCATTCTACATGAGTTGGGTGATCAATTCCAAGTCTTTACTATGCTTTCAATCAACTAAAATAAAAATCCCACTAAAAATCTCTACTACCCAAGCTCTAAAAATGCCAAGAACAATGGTTTTTGTGCTTTTCTTTGAAAACCCCCGGATAGGGATGTGCAAGAACACCTTTTTTTCTTTTCAAAATTCAATTTATACACTCCCAGGTTTTTGCCTTGAGGATCATTCGGCAGAATAAGTCGTGTGTCGCCGACCAGGTCGCCGACGTGCCCATTTATCCTATCCATCGCCATGTTGGCCTGAGTTTTCACCCTTTGAACGTGGTGATAGTAGGCGATCTAAGTCGGGTTCGCCGACCTAGTTGGTGATACGCCAACTGTCCCTCCTTATCGCCATTTTCTACGTGTATTTTCCCAACCATTCTGTAACTTTAGGCGGTCTAATACTCCTTCACCGATCCATTCAGCGATCCGCCAAAGAATACTCTCCATCATCAAATTTCCTTTGCCAAGGGCTAGCACACTATCACATTAGGTGGGCTAAGGGAACACTCAACAGTTCACCGAGTGGTCTTGGCGATCACCAGGGTTGCCTTTATCCAACTTCTTCAGCTTTTGCGCTCTTTTTTTTCCCTTTAATTTCAACGGGGCGTGGTTTGACCCACGGCCCATACTGGTTGGGCGTGGTTTGGTGACTGAGAGTTGGAAACTTGGGCAATGACCCACGATTCACCACTCACGGATTGTGGACCCATCCACGAGGCGTGGGTCTTGGTCTCATGGGTCACTGGTTCAGACAGTCAAAGTTCCCACCAACGGGGCATGGGTCCTGCCGTTGGTCACGTCCCAGACAGCGTCTAGGGGCCCTCCTCAAGGGCCAATGGTTGGTCCTTGAGGGGTTGTACCTTGACATTCTAGTATGTAAACCTCTATTTTTAAGTATGGGGAGTCACATTCAGGACTCAAACCCTCACGTCAAGCTCTAATTTAGCCTATTAATTTCTGGGGTGTTACAGTTAGTACCTTGGTGATTGTGAAAAATGTATGTTGTGGTGTCTACTGGTCGATCTATGTCAAGTGTTGATCCATATGATTTAGCTTGTTGAGTCTAGATAAAAAAATTTGCACTACGCTAAGAAAGTGATTGAAACAGCCATGTGATTGCTTGAGTTTGTATGTTTGCTTCTACATAAGTGTCGTTTAGAGTGTTAGTGTGTCGTTTGAAGACAAACAACAATTTCAAGTTGAGGGTGTTGATATACCACAATTTTATGGTATTTTTGATGCGTTTCATGTAGATTTTGTGTGTTTCTTGCGCTATTATGTATTAGAAATAATGTTTTATGTATAATTCTCACAAGAAATTGGCTTGGATGCGGTTGATGAAGATGCGAGTTGAAAAGTGCAGAAGTGGCCACCAACGGAGCAAACCACGACAATAGGTCAAGTGACGGGCCGTGGATGGGCAGTCATATGGCCTGGTCTTGAAGTTGAGTTTTAGAACTCAAACCACAGACTGATAGGACGGACCGTAGTCCAATCCACGGACCATAGGGGGGTAAGCATAGGTGGAAGACCAGGGAAGTTTGACCAAGTGTTGAACAACAAAGCAAATGACGGACCGTAGGTCGACCCACGGACCATCCTGCACATCCGTCATTGGAGGTATGAAAGTCGAAGATCCAATACTTGATTTCATCTTCTAAGTATAGAGCCACGGATGGGGACCTACAGATCGTAGGTCGATGCGTCGAAAGAAACCGCGTGCCAGCAGTTTATTTCCACATTTTGTTTTCTATTTAAGTTAGGATTTGTTTTCTATAAATAGGAATTATAAAGCTCATTTTTGGGGGTTAAACATTATTGTAAACTCTTAGTTTTTGTTCTTTGGGAATTAATTTGCGAACTCTTAGCAATTAGGTTTCAGATTTCATTTATTACAATTTCACTTTGAAATTCAATTCAAGATTTTGGGTTTCATCTATTCTACTTGTAAGTTCATGAATTCTTTCTACATCATTATGAATTGTAAATTTTCAAGAATGAGTGGCTAAATCCACAACTAGGGTTGTGGGAACCATGCGCAATTAACAAAGTATGAATAATAATTAAGTAATTCTTGAATAGTGTTTATGCATGTATTGTTAATCCTTTCTCTTAGAAGTCTTTTTAACTGTTGAAAACGTTAGAACTCACTTCGTTTCTACTTGCCAGACCAAGGAGGTAGTGAATGAGAAAAGGATTAAACTCCATATATTTAGTGGATGCTATCTAATAGTCATTGTCAATTAGAGTGAGGGTGAAAACTAAGCCATACATTGATATTATGACTAATCTGGGGTAAAAGGTAAGGGTTAGTAAAACATACACCCGTAGCCGGACCAAGGTGTGTGGTAAAATTCTTTGCTTGGAGGACCAATCACTTAGGGATACCTAACTTACCAACTTTGCATGTAAAACACTAGGAAATGATTACTATTGTTAGGATTACTGCGTTAAGAGCTTATGGGGAACACACATACCCTAGTTTCTTTCTCATATTGATAACTCAAAGTTTAGATTTTGTTTACTTATTACTCAAGCATTCAAATCTATTACTTAGTTACAAAATCCCCCTGTTTACTTTCCTTGGAAATAATTTGACTAAACAAATATAATAGTGAGTTAAGTTTAATTCTAAACCATATTCCTCGTGGGATCAACCCCAACCTACAAGTTGGGTTCTTTATTTGACAACTATCGCTTATAATTCTTTAGGGAGGTGTAATATGAGCGTATCAATTTTTGGCGCCGCTGTCGGGGAATTTGTCTTTTAGATTAAATTCAAGTACATTGTTGAACTTTAGTAAAGTATTTCCTGATTTTACGTTTTTGTTTTGTTTTTTTTTTCTACAGGTTTCTACTATAGTGTAAGTCAAGTACACGAAGTCGAGGTGAACCACTGAGCCCATACGATCCATAGTTGAGTAAAACTATGAGAAAAATGAATTATCAAGGGGTCCAAAATAATCCAATTATAGATGATCTCGGAGATGGAGTAGAATTGCAGCCTCCAGGTGTTATTAATGTGCTCGCTCTGGTCCATGGTTGTAATCTAGTCGGAAATGCAGAAAGGGTGCAGAATCCTCCAGCACCGAGGTTTCGTGAGCACTATAGGGCTGATTATGATGCGACTACATCAGATGGGCCTATTTCATGCTCTTTATGCCATCATGCTTTCATTCTTCTACTTACTTCTACACATACAATCCTAAACATGTTGGTTCAACATAAAAGTAAACATTCCCTTGGCAAAAAAGAACACCGACAAGAAAACCCCAAATGAGGATTATGAGTTGGGTTACTCAGACTTCACCCTATCACTCAAAATCCATTTACCCCACCTCAACAAAATAAGATGCAATTGTCCTCAATGCACAAAAGCTTAGGGTGAAGCAAACCTATGGCTCAACCCAAAGACCCCTCAATAAGCAGGTGGATCCAGTTTCCCGTAACCCGCTGGATAAACACTAGGGTTGCCATCAGTAGCGCCCTCACCAATTATGAGAGCACCATCAGTAGTGCTCAAAATGCCAGATAGGCCAACATTTACCTTACAGGTCTGCTGTTGTCTCCTCTTCTCATCAATGATGGACTCCCGCTAGGCTACCTCAAGCTGCTGGCGCTCCTTCTCCTTCAATCTACGAGCCTCATCAGTATCAGAAGTGTGGTCTGAGCGGTGGCACTTCCTAGTGATGAGTCCAAGATTTGGACTTATTTAGGGCTTTGTTTTGATAGTTTTAGTGTCCTCAAATTCCTAATTTATGCTATAAACTGATGTTAATGCCTTGATTTTCAGGTAAGTAGACTAAGAAGCAAAGCAAGGACACTAACATGCAAAAAGGAACTAAACAAGCTAAAGAAGGGGAGAA
This sequence comes from Solanum piurae, assembly GCA_029582685.1. Taxonomy (NCBI): domain Eukaryota; kingdom Viridiplantae; phylum Streptophyta; class Magnoliopsida; order Solanales; family Solanaceae; genus Solanum; species Solanum piurae. The sequence continues at coordinate 37,658 of JAJOOO010010945.1, forward strand.
AAGCAATCCTGGTGATTTCCAAGACCACTCGGCGAACCGCCGAGTGGCTCTTAAGACCGCCTAAAGTTCCAGCATGCCAGCCCTAATGGAAGAAACAAAGTTGGGAACAAAAATGGGCAGTCGGCGAATCGCCGATTGGTTCCACGATAACAAAATAGATCACCCAAAGTTATAGGACTTGAGGATGCTGAGAACCAATGCAAATGGCAATGGAAGAGAGCAAAGGGCAGATCACCAAACCACTCGGAAAGCCCGACTTACCTCGCCTAATGGATTTTCAGGCCAAATTTTGGGAAACTATAAATTGGATTTTAAGGAGAATCCCAGAGTTCTATCCCGGATATTACAACTTTTATTCAAGAATTAGAGTTTTCTCTTAGTTTTTAAGTTCTAATTGTAGAATTTTTGAGGATTCAAAAGTGGGTATTTAAATTTAGCCTTTATAAAGCATTGTAGAGGCCTGGATACTCTTACCCACCTGATGGCTAATGCATTTGGTAACTTATTCTCTATTTTTATGATGTATAGCTAAAACCCCAATTCTTGGATGGTGATCATGTGTTTATTTGTTTAATTATCTTATGTGTATTGTTGTTTGATAATGAAATTGTTGTTTTAATATGGGTTTAATAATTAACTGAATTTTAATCTATGAATTGTGGTTGTAAATGCAATTCAAATTTTGAGTTCTTAGCATGCTTGAGAAAGGGGTTTTGGAACCAAAGCTCTTGATTAATGATTTGTGGGTATTGTGTTAATATGAGTTCATCTCGGCAGAGTGAATCTTGAATCCAGTCCTACCCATATAGCTCGAGAATGGATGTATTAAGGTTGTAGGATGATTACCTTGTTAAACTTGTGGTCGTTCGAAAAAATCAGTTCAACCGTAATAGTTGTTCAAGAGAAAACTATTATACTTAAAGTCCAGCCTACACATAGTGTTTTTGCAACTCATTGTTAGATTTCAATTACCCATATAGTATAATTAGCTTATAAACGATCACATCCCAAGAATTCCTCTCTATATTGTTATTTCTCCCCTGTTTTAGTTGTTGTTTCAGATGTTCATTGCAAACATAAACCCCCCATCTGACATTTGTTGTCATCCCTTTAGATTTATTTGTATGTTCTCGATAATTTTTATTCCTATAACTGATTAGATCGCATTTGTACTTGTTTATTAAATTTTAGACACGTACTGCTCTTTGTGGGTTTGACTCTAACTTTTTGTTGAGTTTTATACTGATTAACAATCGTTTACACCTTGAATTGGATGAGGTGTGCTTGAGACATTTATTTTAATTAAAATGGTGCCACTTTCGAGGAGTGGTATTGTTTGAAATTCATTTATTGAAGTTGAATTGTGATCTTTTTGGCTGTAGTTGAATGGACTTACTTTAGTTTTGTATTGTGTTGTTTGTGTTGAACACAGAAGGAGATTAGCGTGAACGGGAGTAATGGTAGCCAAGTAGGCCATAAAGAAGATATTGGAAACCTTAATGATGTGATCCCAATCCCATTGGGTGGTGTTGGTACAATTCGTCTACCTCCGGCTGAAGGGAACACTGTTTTTCACATCACTAGTACAATGCTTCAGCTCTTACAATTGAAAGGATTATTTGGGGGGCTATCTCATGAGGATCCCTATGAGCATATTCAGAACTTTGGGACATTTGTGGTTTATTCTCATTTAAGAACATATCACAAGAATCAGTCTGTCTCAGGTTGTTTCCATTTTCTTTGATGGGTAAAGCTACCAAATGGTTATCTGAGTTACCGAGGGACTCCATCACCTCTTGAGATGAGCTGACCACAACATTCCAAGTGAGTTTTTTTCCCCATAGAAAATGTTTACACTTAGAGATAGCATCCAAGGTTTCAAATGCTTGGAAGGTAAGTTAATCCATGAGACGTGGTTGAGATTTAAAAAGCTGATGCTTCAGTGCCCCACTCATGGACTTCCAAATGATGTGTTGCTGCAATAATTCTATAGGAGTCTCTACTCGGTGAACAAAGGAGTTGCTGATCAACTTGTTCCCGGTCGTATAATGCAACAACCCTATGAAGTAGCGTCCCAACTCCTTGAATGCATGACCAAGATAAATAGAGCTTGGTACACTCGTGAGGATCAAGTGTCTCCTCTCACATTTAGAATGACAAAATAACAGATCGAAAAAGATCAAGAGAGAGACCAAAACATGACCAAAATGATGACCCAACTGGATATTTGGCTAAAAATGTCATGGGTGTTGGTGCAAAGAGTGTTTATGTTGTGGGTTTTAGTGGAGTAAACCCCGATTAAGCACATTTTGAAGCGTTGTACAATGAGGAAGTGAACTTCCTAGCCAATCAAAGAGGAGGTTACGTGCAAACAATCCCAGGCTGGGTGGAAATCTGGGTTGGAATAGAGATGAGGGATTGAGAGACCGTGATAGAGATTGGCGTGATTGTAATGCCACTTAGAAGGAAAGAGAGGGGGATAAAGACATGTACGTCCCTCCCATAAGCGTCAAAAGCCCAAATAATCATTGGATGGCTGTACAGAAGATATGCTATCACACATTCTCAACAAAGTTGAAGGGTCAGACTAGGTGTTGAAAGAGATGAAGGAGGATGTCTCAATTCTCAATCAGATGGTGACATCTCACTCCGTCTCTATTAAGCAGCTGGAAACGCAAAAGGGTCAAATCTCGACCCAATTGAATCCAAGACAAAAAGGGGGTTGCCTAGTGACACAATGGCCAACCCTAAAAATGAAGCTTGAATTAGTATTTCCGTCGTGCCACGACGTTATCTAAGGCGCTTCTTGGGAGGCAACCCAAGTTTTTGGTGTTTTAATTGTTGATTTTGAATAAAGGGTGTTGATTGTGCAGGTTGAAAATTGAAAAGTGTTGGGAAATGAGTAGATTGGCGAGCCAAAGTCTAGTTGGCGACATACCGAATAGGTTGGCGAGCCCCGACTTGGACCGCTATTGGAACCGCCAAGCTTGAAGGGGAACTCTTTAAAACTCGGTGGGCTATATGCCTATTCGGCGATATGCCGAACAGGTCAGCGACTTTGATTTTGTCCGCTGTTTGAACCCCTAAATTGCTCAGAGTCCTGTAAAACTCGGCGAGGTAAATTACCACTTGGCACATCGTCGAGTGGTTCGGCGAGGACGACTTACTCTTCCAAAAGTGTCCCAACCTGAAAGGTTTTAAAAGCTAAACAGTTTAAAATTTCAAAATATTTCATCTTCTCCTAGTTTTAACTCTCGTATTGTTACGACCCAAGGGTAACCGCTAGACATAACATAGCACATGGAACCCCAAAAGGCCCCAAGTAAGCCACTTAGCTTATCATCATCACATAAGTATAGAATAATAAAGAGTAAAATGCAATTTCAAGTCTTAAAGAAAATCTTAATAAAAGTAAATCAGAAATCTAGACATAGTCTCATTAGACCATCTACTACAATCGGAATCTCAAATCAATAGGGCCATAGCCCTTACACTAGAGAATAGAAAAATTGTCTAGTACAACAAAGAAATGGAAACAACAATGAAAGATCTTGTCCTCGGACCCATGAGGACATACCACAAGCTTGAAAAGTAGTCAACCCATGTTTGAACTAGAAGGGACAATCACCTCACACGCCAGAACCTATACTTCATAGAAAAATAGAAGAAATATGGGTTAGCACAATTAATGTACTAAGTATGATAATCATGCACAAAATCATGAAAATATGCAAAAAGGGACAATTTAGTTGAAGAGTATGCATCTTTGTCAAGTTTCAGAGTCAGTATGAAAATTGGAATAAAAGCATGTATCATAAGTATAACCAATGTATAAGTCATCACATCATAATATGAACCCACCATGAATACTCTCAAAGTCTACTTGTGCCATGCATAAGTAAGACCCCATAATCCTACCTATACTATGTAAACTCCTTAAGTAAACATAGGTAATACTTTACCTTCATTATCACTTCGAAAATAAACCTTAACCGACATTAGACCATGTGAGCTAGACATGGAATCCAATGTCAAGCCCCACACCAAAAAGAGGTGTCCTACTTGCCTAAGGTAGAACTAAGTGTATAGCTTTTAGGTGGAACCACTAGCAAAAGACCTATGAGGGCACATAGTTATGGGATACAGAGATTGTTACTAGAAACCCGTCCTTTCTATTGGGGGAGCTTCCATCTCTTGAGATAGATTATAGAAATCCGTCCTCTCTTGCGGGGGTATTTCCATCTCATATTCAATATCCACTCGGTGCTAAGCATTACTTCCCACAATTACATGTTTTGTCTTTGAATTGAATTTACAAGCATGAAGTAGTATCTTACCCTCTATCCAACACAATTCATAATAATAGCTCATAGGTTCATTAGGTGAGAATTTAATTTCAACCTTAGAACCATAACATAGTGAGAAAAACCTTAACATCGTGATCATTATGTGTTTATGAGAATGAACTTTCAATTAACACAATAATAAGGTTATAATCATGTCCATATAGTGCATATACATGTAACTCATAATTTGGCATAAACCTCATGGCTTACCCATCTTAGATCAAAGATCACATTCCCCCTTTCAATATAGGGTTATTACATTCAACATGAATAATAATATGATCAATAAACCACATTACAACAAGAACAATTCAATACAATTGACCTTACTACAAATTCGCCCACATTGCATTCATAAAATTAGGGTTAGAGGGAACTTCATGGATTCATGGTAAATTTATCATAAAAACACCCTAAAAGAAGTAATTAATCCATAGCATATGATAATTAAACGTTTGAAAATCATTTGAGAAAGAATCCATGATTAGAAGAAAACCCTAGGTCTTTGAAGATTTTTCCTAGTTTCAAATTGGAGAGTTTAAGGGCTCCATGGAGGAAAGAACTCCATGGATCAAGATTACCATACCTTAGTTGATGTTTTACTCACGAAATTGGACTGAAAAGGTTGGAACTTGAACCCTAATCTTGACCTTGTTCTTCCTCTTCAACGGAGTCTTAGAGAGAGAATATTTTGAGATGGAAATAGTTTTGTTTTTGGGTCTTGAATGAATGAGTTAATTGAGTTAGTTTTAGGGTCTATTATGTATTTATAGTTAGTCTTAATTAGTATTAACCGACCCTAGTTAGTTAACTAATTAACCCTAAGCCCCTCCCTTAACTCTAACTAAAACTAATTAGCTAAACTACATGTGACACTCACGAAACCCCACCCACGGGTGGCTTCACGCCTCGTGCGGCACATTCGCTGAATGGATCAGAGAGGTGGAGAATTAAGGGGAGGCTCAGCCTCGACCCACTACCCCCACCTACGGGGAGTGGGTCCACCCACAGTTCATGGGTGCCCTATCCGTAGGTCCAAGCTATATTTTTGACAACTTTTTGGTAGCCCCCTTGGTCCTTCTCAAGGACTCCAACACCCGGGAAATCTAATGTCCTAAGATAGAGCCTAACATGTAAACTAGTAGCCTAATTAGGATTAAAATGAATATTTGAGTCCTAAAATAACTTCCCTAAGTTAGTACTAAGGTCCTAGTGCCTAAACGTCAAGGCTGAGCCTCCCAAGGACCCCCCCCCCCCAAGGGTCCGTGAGGAGAGCCAAAGGACTGACCCAAAAAGCTTTCAAAACAGCTTGACTCATGAAATGGGGACCCACGCATCGTGGGTGGACTCACGCCCCGCAGGTGGGGGTCGTGAGTCAAGACTTAGTCTTCCCCAAATCTCCAAGTCTCTGAAGGAAACCACGACCATGCAGTACGGTCCGTGGACCAACTCACGCCCCATAGGTGGGGTCTCGTGAGTGAGGCCTGGACCAAGGCCAAAAGGCAAGCCACAGACCCAAACCACGATTGAACAGTACGGTCTGTGGGTCCATCCATGACCCCCCACCTATGGGGCGTGGGTGGGGTTTGCAAAAGCTGCCTCAATTCTGCCAAGGGTCAAACTTTTTAATTAATTCCTATTTTAAATATTAAAGGTTAGGGACGGTTTATATTAGATATTTAAACATATATAAGTACTTTTTACCTATTAAACAACTCTTTAACCCCTCATAACTCACAAGACTCAAACATAACAAACTTCCCTCTCAAAATATCCTTTCTATAAGACTCCATTGAAGAGCAAGGTCAAGGTTAAGCTAGGGGTTCAAGAACCAGCCTTTATTCTCCAATTTATTGTGGAAATCAAGCTAAGGTATGGATGTTTTTCATTCTTGGGTAGCTATCCTCCAAGAAGCCCCTTCAAACTATGCTTTAAGACTTCCAAAAACCTAGGGTTTCAATCTAGTCATGGGTCTACTTCCAAAACGATTTCCATTGTTTAATTATGGTTTATTATGATTTATGGTTAGATTAATAGATTATTGTTGGATTTTGATGAAAATCTCCCTTCGACCCATGATTTCCCCTTCTTCCTAAATTGTGAACTAAGGTGTGACTTGATTGATCATGGAAGCTTGACAATTGATTATGTTTATGCTTATTAAGTTGTTGAATCATGAAATTCCCCTATCTAGTGTTTTAATTATAGAAGTTAGGGTTTATCTTGATTCCTAGCCTTGAATGGCAATAACTAGGGTTTGTGTATGTTGAGGAAGATTGTATATGAAGTCATGATTCACCTAAATAGTGATGATCCTATGACTATTGTGTAATTGTGGTATTGATGCAAGGTCCTTCTTCCCTATACCTTTTACACTTGATTATGCATGAAGCATGTATGTATGTTTATGATAAGCTTGTTGTGCTGATTGAAAGGCCCTCATGAACACACTATGAATAAGATGTGAAAGGTTTACTCACATGTTGATGATTCTAAGGTTGAAAGAACATTCTCACCTAATGAATCTATGAGCTATTATGATGTATGTTTGTTTGAGTGCCTAGGGCATTCTTTCATGAATATGAACTTAAGTAAAGACTTAATACGACTTTTAAAGGAAATTATGCTTAGCACCGAGTGGATATGAGTATTAGATGGATTCCTTCACGCTAGTAGTTGGGTTCTCAATATGGTTGTCTCATGAGATGGAAACCTCCACGTTAGTAGTTAGGGTTTCTAGAAATAATCTCCATATCTCATAAGTTTGAGTACCTAGGGCATTCTTTCATGAATATGAACTTAAGTAAAGACTTAATACGACTTTTAAAGGGAATTATGCTTAGCACCGAGCGGAATGAGTATTAGATGGGTTCCTTCACGCTAGTAGTTGGGTTCTCAATATGGTTGTCTCATGAGATGTAAACCTCCACGTTAGTAGTTAGGGTTTCTAGAAATAATCTCCATATCCTATAACTATGTGCCCACATAGGTCTTTAGCTAGTGGATCCACCTAAAAGCTATTATGAAAGTTCTACCTTAGGCAAGTAGGACACCTCTTTTAGGTGTGGGGGTAGAACACCAGATTCCATATAGCTCACATGGTCTATGTCGGTTAATGTTATTTTCCCTATATGATATAAATATGAATTATGATAAGAACATGAACTTTAATTATGAATTCTTAAGAGGTACTACTTAGTATAAGTGGGGGGTATGTGACTTCACTTATGCATTGCACAAGTAGACCTGAAGAGGGGTTATGGTGAGGTTCTCTTATGATATGAAGACTTATGAATTATGTATGAATGGTATGTATGAATGTTAAGGTTGACTTCACTTGTTACAAGTTATGAATATGAATGATTCATTACATAAGTATGTTGGATATGAATATGACAAAGTAAGATATGTATGTTGTTTGTGGCATAAATGTGATACTTAGCATTTGGTAGGGTTATGGGATCTTACCTTGCATTGAACTAGTATGACTTTGGGTTGCTTATATGTTGGTTTGACTTATGTTTCTTCATAAATGTGCATGATGACTTTTAAACTTGATAAAGGCATGATTTCAACTAAATATCCCTTTTATGCATGTTTAAAGGATTTTGTGCATGGCTTCCACACTTAGTACATTATTTGTGCTAACCCATGTTTTCTACATTTACTATGAGTGTAGGTTCCGGTTATTGAGACATACTACTTTATTCAAGTGAAGCTTGGGTTGACTATTTCCTAGGCTTGGTGAGTCCTCAAGTTCGAGGACAAGATTTTATCATTTTCTAGCTTTTATTGTACTTTCTACTTTTGAGACTTTATTGATGTAAAGGTTTTTTACCCTATTTGTACTCTCTATTGTACTAGATGGTGATTGATACAAGTCTAGATTCTTATTTGCATTTATGAAAAAAAAGTTGACTTCGATTGTAAAAGTTTTAAATTTTCTGCATTATTCTATGTATTTATGTTCTGATTATGCTAAGGACTTGTATGAGACCCCTTCGGGGTCAAGTACGCCATGTTACTACTAGTGGGTAACCCCGAGTCGTGACAAACTTGGTAATTAGAGAACAAGGTTATAGAATGATTCTAGGATGATGTCTCATGAACCACATCTAGTAGAGTCTTGTTCATAAATGTGAAGCGCGCCACATTTTATTAATGAGAGGCTATAAGATGTTTAGGAACTTTCACTTCTTTCATTACTCTTTAGTCATGCCTTATTGTTTTAGGTCTATGAAGTCCTTTTCCTAAACCTTTTCTTGTGCATATAGGATATGACTACAAGAAGGGCGACCGCAAGGAGAATGGAAGAGGAGATTGCTAATGAGGGAGTTCCTCCCCAAGGTCCTCAAGAGCCTCAAATTCCTCAAGCTCCTAATGATGAAGGGGCTATGAAAAATGTAGAAATAAGGCCGGCTCTTCAAACATTGACTCATGCTTTAACGACTCAAGTCACTAGGGATGATAGGGCTCATGTGAACCCCAATGCAAGTACAACCGCTTCAAGATTTAGGGATTTTAGAAGAATGAATCCCCCTACGTTCTATGTTTCAAAAGTGGATGAAGATCCGCAAAGGTTTATTAATGAAGTGTTTAAGGTGCTTGATGCTATGGGTGTGTCTTCACAAGAGAAGGCGGAACTAGCCGCCTACCAATTGAAGGATGTGGCCCAAGTATGGTATGAGCAATGGAAGGATGAGAGACCCATGAGAGCGGGCCTAGTTGATTGGGGATTGTTCAAGTTGGTCTTTCTTGATAGGTTTTTCCCGCTAGAATTGAGGGAGCGAAAGATGCAATAATTCATCAACCTTCACCAAGGAGGTATAAGTGTGAAGGAATATAGCCTTAAGTTCACCCAATTTTCTAAGTATTCTCCAACCTTAGTGGCGGACTCTAGGGCCAACATGAACAAATTTGTCGTGACGATATCCTACTTGGTAGTCAATGAATGTCGTTCGGCAATGCTCATCTCAAGTATGAATATTTCACGTCTTATGGTTCATGCCGAACAAATTGAGGAACAAAATCTCAAACAAGTGAATAGAAAAGTTGAGAGGGCAAGGACCGATGATGGGAATTCTTCCAAGGGTAAATTTAAGGTTCAAGGTAAACCACGGTTCAAGAAGAGGTTTTCCAACCAAGGCTCCTCTAGAACTCCAAGGGTAAACAAAGATAGGGTGTGTAACCCTAAGCCACAAGGATGTAATAGTGGTAGCTCTTATGTTGATAGGCTTAATTGTGCAAAGTGTTGTAAGAAGCACGAAGGCAAGTGCCTAGTTGGCATGGATGGTTGCTTTAGTTGTGGGAAGAGCGGTCATATGAAGAGAGATTGTCCCATTCTAAGGGCTCAAGGAAGAGAGGGCAAGCAAGCCCTTCCAAGTGGTTCAAATTCCGATGCTCCTAAGAAGAACCGCTTCTATGCTCTTCAATCCTGAGGTGACCAAGAGAACTCCCCAGATGTTATGACGGGTATGTTGCATGTGTTTTCTATTGATGTTTATGCATTGTTAGACCCCAATGCCATATTGTCTTTTGTTACACCCATTGTGGCTACGAAATTTTAAATACTCTTTGATGTGTTAGAAGAACCTTTTTTGGTGTCTACCCCGGTGGGTGACTCGGTTGTAGCTAAAAGATTTTATAGGAGTTGTCCCAATTCTTTGACTCATAAAGTCACTTTGGTTGATTTAGTATAATTAGATATGTTGAACTTTGATGTCATCTTGGGGATGGATTGGTTACATGCATGTTTTACGTTCATTGATTGTAGAACTCGGGTGGTTAAGTTTCAATTTCCTACTGAGCCTGCTTTAAAATGGAAGGGGGGAAATTCTATTCCTAGAGGTCATTTTGTTTCATGTCTAAAATCTAGAAAAATGATCTCCAAGAGGTGTATTTACCACATTGTTAGGGTTATGGACATTGTGTCTGAGACTCCTTCTTTAGAGTCGGTCCCCGTGGTGAGTGAGTATCTGGAAGTCTTCCCGGATGACTTGCCCTACATTCCTCCCGAACGGGAAATCGACTTCGACATTGATCTTTTTCCAGATACACAATATGATAGCATCCAAGGAAGCTCTACTCCATTGAAGGACAAGGATAAAGCTTTAGAAACTCCAAGGAGGCCCATAACAAGATCTCAAACCAAGGAGTTCAATGATAAGCTCAATGGGCTTCAATCGCTGATTCAAAGGTATCTTATTGGGGAAGAAGAGCTCAAGCCCACGGGAGAGAAATTGTCCAAATGCTACAATTATTTGGTGGCCCAAATTCAAGCCCAAGATGAGGAATTTTAAGGTCCAATTTCGTGCAAATAAGGTCAAGAAGAGTCCAAGAATCAGCCACAACAAGAGTTGCTTT